>JAPPVO010000032.1:98979335-99004453 GCA_030407325.1 Camellia japonica
TTGGACCTTCTGAACCTTCGTTTTAGTTTCCTGAGGGAGATTGAACCTTTTGAACCTTCGCTTTAGCTTCTTGGGGGAGCTTGAACCTTTTGAACCTTCGTTTTAGCTTCTTGAGGGAGCTTGAATCTTTTGAACCCTTGTTTTGGCTTCTTGAGGAAGCTTGAACCTTTTGAACCTTCGTTTTAGCTTCTTGAGGAAGCTTGAACCTTTTGAACCTTTGCTCTAGCTTCTCCAAGAAGCTTTAACCCTTTGCTCTAGCTTCTCCAAGAAGCTTGAAACTTTTGAACCTTTGCTCTAGGTTCTCTAAGAAGCTTGAACCTTTTGCTCTAGCTTCTCCAAGAAGCTTGAACCCTCTTGTTTCCCTATAAGAGAGGGCCTCTCTCTCCTTTAGAGAGGTTGAAAAAAAATTTGTCTAAGGAAAAACACATATATCTCTCTATATCCCTACATTCTAGGCTTAGAGAGGGTGTTTGTTCTTGGCCTTTAACACCACCGGTGATTGCGCATGTTGTACTCGTTCTGAGGTTACGGAGTTTCGGCTGAGAGCCTTACCTCCGGACCTCGGGACTCTTTTGTGCTTTTCCTCGATTTGCGAACCAGGTTCTGTTTTCTCTCCCCGAAGGAAGGGAAAGGTTTCGTAGACCATCTCTCAGTGGCCGTAGGCTACTTTTCGTGGTCGTAGACCATTGTTCCCGTTTGGAGACCATTTTCCGATTTTCGGAGCCGTCAGTCGTGCGCCTCGGTTCGAGACCGCTTAACTTTCTCCGTTTGGCACGGTTTTTGGACAGCTTGAACCTTTTGAACCTTCGTTTTAGCTTCTTGAGGAAGCTTGAAACTTTTGAACCCTTATTTTAGCTTCTCGAGGAAGTTAAACCTTCTGAACTTTCGTTTTAGCTTCTTGAGGGAGCTTGAACCTTTTGAACCTTGGTTTTAGCTTCTTGAGGGTGCTTGGACCTTTTGAACCTTCATTTTAGCTTCTTGAGGGAGCTTGAACCTTTTGAACCCTGGTTTTAGCTTCTAGACGAAGTTGAACCTTCTGAACCTTCGTTTTAGTTTCCTGAGGGAGCTTGAACCTTTTGAACCTTCGTTTTAGCTTCTTGGGGGAGCTTGAACCTTTTGAACCTTCGTTTTAGCTTCTTGAGGGAGCTTGAACCTTTTGAACCCTTGTTTCGTCTTCTTAAGGAAGCTTGAACCTTTTGAACCTTTGTTTTAGCTTCTTGAGGAAGCTTGAACCTTTTGAACCTTTGCTCTAGCTTCTCCAAGAAGCTTGAACACTTTGCTCTAGCTTCTCCAAGAAGCTTGAAACTTTTGAACCTTTGCTCTAGCTTCTCTAAGAAGCTTGAACCTTTTGCTCTATCTTCTTCAAGAAGCTTGAACTTCTTGTTTCTCTATAAGAGGGGGCCTCCCTCTCCTTTGGAGAGGTTTAAAAAAATTTGTCAAAGGAAAAGCACATATATCTCTTTATATCTCTACATTCTAGGCTTAGAGAGGGTGTTTGTTCTTGGCCTTTAACGCCACCGGTGATTGCGCATGTTGTGCTCGTTCTGAGGTTACGGAGTTTCGGCTGAGAGCCTTACCTCCGGTCCTCGGGACTCTTTTGTGCTTTGCCTCGATTTGCGAACCAGGTTCTATTTTTTCTCCCCGAAGGGAGGGAGAGGTTTCATAGACCATCTCTCAGTGGCCGTAGGCTACTTTTCGTGGTCGTAGATCACTGTTCCCGTTTGGAGACCATTTTCCGGTTTTCGGAGTCGTCAGTCGTGCGCCTCGGTTCAGGACCTTTTAACTTTCCCCGTTTGGCACGGTTTTTGGACAGCTTGAACCTTTTAAACCTTCGTTTTAGCTTCTTGAGGAACCTTGAACCTTTTGAACCCTTATTTTAGCTTCTTGAGGAAGTTAAACCTTCTGAACATTCGTTTTAGCTTCTTGAGGCAGCTTGAACCTTTTGAACCTTGGTTTTAGCTTCTTGAGGGCGCTTGGACCTTTTGAACCTTCGTTTTAGCTTCTTGAGGGAGCTTGAACGTTTTGAACCCTGGTTTTAGCTTCTTGAGGAAGTTGAACCTTCTGAACCTTCGTTTTAGTTTCCTGAGGGAGCTTGAACCTTTTGAACCTTCGTTTTAGCTTCTTGAGGGAGCTTGAACCTTTTGAACCTTCGTTTTAGTTTCCTGAGGGAGCTTGAACCTTTTGAACCTTCATTTTAGCTTCTTGAGGGAGCTTGAACCTTTTGAACCTTCGTTTTAGCTTCTTGAGGGAGCTTGAACCTTTTAAACTTTCGTTTTAGCTTCTTGAGGAAGCTTGAACCTTTTGAACCTTCGCTCTAGCTTCTCCGAGGAAGCTTGAACCTTTTGAACCCTGGTTTTAGCTTCTTGACGAACTTGAACCTTCTAAAACTTCGTTTTAGTTTCCTGAGGGAGCTTGAACCTTTTGAACCTTCATTTTAGCTTTTTGAGGGAGCTTGAAACTTTTGAACCTTCGTTTTAGCTTTTTGAGGGAGCTTAAACCTTTTAAACCCTTGTTTTGGCTTCTTGAGGAAGCTTGAACCTTTTCAACCTTCATTTTAGCTTCTTGAGAAAGCTTGAACCTTTTGAACTTTGCTCTAGCTTCTCCAAGAAGCTTGAACACTTTGCTCTAGCTTCTCCAAGAAGCTTGAAACTTTTGAACCTTTGCTCTAGCTTCTCTAAGAAGCTTGAACCTTTTGCTCTATCTTCTTCAAGAAGCTTGAACTTCTTGTTTCTCTATAAGAGGGGGCCTCCCTCTCCTTTGGAGAGGTTTAAAAAAATTTGTCAAAGGAAAAGCACATATATCTCTTATATCTCTACATTCTAGGCTTAGAGAGGGTGTTTGTTCTTGGCCTTTAACGCCACCGGTGATTGCGCATGTTGTGCTCGTTCTGAGGTTACGGAGTTTCGGCTGAGAGCCTTACCTCCGGTCCTCGGGACTCTTTTGTGCTTTGCCTCGATTTGCGAACCAGGTTCTATTTTTTCTCCCCGAAGGGAGGGAGAGGTTTCGTAGACCATCTCTCAGTGGCCGTAGGCTACTTTTTGTGGCCGTAGACCACTGTTCCCGTTTGGAGACCATTTTCCGGTTTTCGAAGCCGTCGGTCGTGCGCCTCGGTTCAGGACCTTTTAACTTTCCCCGTTTGGCACGATTTTTGGACAACTTGAACCTTTTAAACCTTCGTTTTAGCTTCTTGAGGAAGCTTGAACCTTTTGAACCCTTATTTTAGCTTCTTGAGGAAGTTAAACCTTCTGAACATTCGTTTTAGCTTCTTGAGGCAGCTTGAACCTTTTGAACCTTGGTTTTAGCTTCTTGAGGGCGCATGGACCTTTTGAACCTTCGTTTTAGCTTCTTGAGGGAGCTTGAACGTTTTGAACCCTGGTTTTAGCTTCTTGAGGAAGTTGAACCTTCTGAACCTTCGTTTTAGTTTCCTGAGGGAGCTTGAACCTTTTGAACCTTCGTTTTAGCTTCTTGAGGGAGCTTGAACCTTTTGAACCTTCGTTTTAGTTTCCTAGGGAGCTTGAACCTTTTGAACCTTCATTTTAGCTTCTTGAGGGAGCTCTAACCTTTTGAAGCTTCGTTTTAACCTCTTAAGGGAGCTTGAACCTTTTAAACCTTCGTTTTTGCTTCTTGAGGAAGCTTGAACCTTTTGAACCTTTGCTCTAGCTTCTCTGAGGAAGCTTGAACCTTTTGAACCCTGGTTTTAGCTTCTTGACGAACTTGAACCTTCTAACTTCGTTTTAGTTTCCTGAGGGAGCTTGAACCTTTTGAACCTTCATTTTAGCTTTTTGAGGGAGCTTGAACTTTTGAACCTTCGTTTTAGCTTTTTGAGGAGCTTAAACCTTTTAAACCTTGTTTTGGCTTCTTGAGGAAGCTTGAACCTTTTCAACCTTCATTTTAGCTTCTTGAGAAGCTTGAACCTTTTGAACCTTTGCTCTAGCTTCTCCAAGAAGCTTGAACCCTTTGCTCTAGCTTCTCCAAGAAGCTTGAAACTTTTGAACCTTTGCTCTAGCTTCTCTAAAAGCTTGAACCTTTTGCTCTATCTTTCAAGAAGCTTGAACCCTCTTGTTTCTCTATAAGAGAGGGCCTCCCTCTCCTTTAGAGAGGTTGAAAAAAATTTGTCTAAGGAAAAGCACATATATCTCTTATATCTCTACATTCTAGGCTTAGAGAGGGTGTTTGTTCTTGGCCTTTAACGCCACCGGTGATTGCGCATGTTGTGCTCGTTCTGAGGTTACGGAGTTTCGGCTGAGAGCCTTACCTCCGGACCTCGGGACTCCTTTGTGCTTTGCGTCGATTTGCGAACCAGGTTTTGTTTTCTCACCCCGAAGGCAGGGAGAGGTTTCGTAGACCATCTCTCAGTGGCCGTAGGCTACTTTTCGTGGTCGTAGACCACTGTTCCCATTTGGAGACCATTTTCTGATTTTCGGAGCCGTCGGTCGTGCGCCTCGGTTCGGGACCGCTTAACTTTCTCCGTTTGGCACGGTTTTTGGACAGCTTGAACCTTTTGAACCTTCGTTTTAGCTTCTTGTGGAAGCTTGAACCTTTTGAACCTTGGTTTTAGCTTCTTGAGGGCGCTTGGACCTTTTGAACCTTCGTTTTAGCTTCTTGAGGGAGCTTGAACCTTTTGAACCCTGGTTTTAGCTTCTTCAGCAAGTTGAAGCTTCTGAACCTTCGTTTTAGTTTCCTAAGGGAGCTTGAACCTTTTGAAGCTTCGTTTTAGCTTCTTGAGGGAGCTTGACCCTTTTGAACCTTCGTTTTAGTTTCCTGAGGGAGGTTGAATCTTTTGAACCTTTGTTTTAGCTTCTTGAGGGAGCTTGAACCTTTTGAACCTTCGTTTTAGCCTCTTGAGGGAGCTTGAACCTTTTGAACCTTCGTTTTAGCTTCTTGAGGAAGCTTGAACCTTTTGAACCTTTGCTCTAGCTTCTCCGAGGAAGCTTGAACCTTTTGAACCCTGGTTTTAGCTTCTTGAGGAAGTTGAACCTTCTGAACCTTCGTTTTAGTTTCCTGAGGGAGCTTGAACCTTTTGAACCTTCGTTTTAGCTTCTTGAGGGAGCTTGAACCTTTTGAACCTTCGTTTTAGCTTCTTGAGGAGCTTGAACCTTTTGAACCCTTGTTTTGGCTTCTTGAGGAAGCTTGAACCTTTTGAACCTTCGTTTTAGCTTCTTGAGGAAGCTTGAACCTTTTGAACCTTTGCTCTAGCTTCTCCAAGAAGCTTGAACCCTTTGCTCTAGCTTCTCCAAGAAGCTTGAAACTTTTGAACCTTTGCTCTAGCTTCTCTAAAGCTTAACCTTTTGCTCTAGCTTCTCAAGAAGCTTGAACCCTCTTGTTTCTCTATAAGAGAGGGCCTCCCTCTCCTTTAGAGAGGTTGAAAAAAATTTGTCTAAGAAAAAAAAGCACATATATCTCTCTATATCTCTACATTCTAGGCTTAGAGAGGGTGTTTGTTCTTGGCCTTTAACCCACCGGTGATTGCGCATGTTGTGCTCGTTCTGAGGTTACGGAGTTTCGGCTGAGAGCCTTACCTCCGGACCGGGACTCTTTTGTGCTTTGCCTCGATTTGCGAACCAGGTTCTGTTTTCTCCCCGAAGGAGGGAGAGGTTTCGTAGATGATCTCTCAGTGGCCGTAGGCTACTTTTCGTGGTCGTAGACCACTGTTCCCGTTTGGAGACCATTTTCCGGTTTGGAGCCGTCGGTCGTGCGCCTCGGTTCGGGACCGCTTAACTTTCTCCGTTTGGCACGGTTTTTGGACAGCTTTAACCTTTTGAACCTTCGTTTTAGCTTCTTGAGGAAGCTTGAACCTTTTGAACCTTCGTTTTAGCTCTTGAGGAAGCTTGAACCTTTTGAACCTGTTTTAGCTTCTAGAAACTTGAACCTTCTGAACCTTTTGTTTCAGTTTCCTGAGGGAGCTTGAACCTTTTGAACCTTCGTTTTAGCTTCTTGAGGAAGTTGAACCTTTTGAACCTTCGTTTTAGCTTCTTGAGGAGCTTGAACCTTTTGAACCCTTTTTTGGCTTCTTGAGGAAGCTTGAACCTTTGAACCTTCGTTTTAGCTTCTTGAGGAAGCTTGAACCTTTTGAACCTTTGCTCTAGCTTCTCCAAGAAGCTTGAACCCTTTGCTCTAGCTTCTCCAAGAAGCTTGAAACTTTTGAACCTTTGCTCTAGCTTCTCTAAGAAGCTTGAACCTTTTGCTCTAGAACCCCTTGTTTCTTTAGAGAGGGCCTCCCTCTCCTTTAGAGAGGTTGAAAAAAATTTGTCTAAGGAAAAGCACATATATCTCTCTATATCTCTACATTCTAGGCTTAGAGAGGGTGTTTGTTCTTGGCCTTTAACACCACCGGTGATTGCGCATGTTGTGCTCGTTCTGAGGTTACGGAGTTTCGGCTGAGAGCCTTACCTCCAGACCTCGGGACTCTTTTGTGCTTTGCCTCGATTTGCGAACCAGGTTCTGTTTTCTCTCCCCGAAGGGAGGGAGAGGTTTCGTAGACCATCTCTCAGTGGCCATAGGCTACTTTTCGTGGTTGTAGACCACTGTTCCCGTTTGGAGACCATTTTGGATTTTCGGAGCCGTCGGTCGTGCGCCTCGGTTCGGGACCGCTTAACTTTCTCCGTTTGGCACGGTTTTTGGACAGCTTGAACCTTTTGAACCTTCATTTTAGCTTCTTGAGGAAGCTTGAACCTTTTGAACCCTTATTTTAGCTTCTGAGGAAGTTAAACCTTCTGAACCTTCGTTTTAGCTTCTTGAGGGAGCTTGAACCTTTTGAACCTTGGTTTTCTTCTTGAGGGCGCTTGGACCTTTTGAACCTTCGTTTTAGCTTCTTGAGGGAGCTTGAACCTTTTGAACCCTGGTTTTAGCTTCTTGACGAAGTTGAACCTTCTGAACCTTCGTTTTAGCTCCTGAGGGAGCCTGAACCTTTTGAACCTTCGTTTTAGCTTCTTGAGGGAGCTTGAACCTTTTGAACCTTCGTTTTAGCCTCTTGAGGAGCTTGAACCTTTTGAACCCCTGTTTTGGCTTCTTGAGGATGCTTGAAATTTTAACTTTTCAACCTTCGTTTTAGCTTCTTGAGGAAGCTTGAACCTTTTGAACCTTGTTTTGCTTCTTGAGGAAGCTTGAACCTTTTGAACCTTTGCACTAGCTTCTCCGAGGAAGCTTGAACCTTTTGGACCCTGGTTTTAGCTTCTTGAGGAAGTTGAACCTTCTGAACCTTCGTTTTTGTTTCCTGAGGGAGCTTGAACCTTTTGAACCTTCGTTTTAGCTTCTTGAGGGAGCTTGAACCTTTTGAACCTTCGTTTTAGCATCTTGAGGGAGTTTGAAGCTTTTGAACCTTCGTTTTAGCTTTTTCAGGAAGCTTGAACCATTTGAACCTTCGTTTTAGCTTCTTGAGGAAGTTTGAACCTTTTGAACCTTTGCTCTAGCTTCTCCAAGAAGCTTGAACCCTTTGCTCTAGCTTCTCCAAGAAGCTTGAAACTTTTGAACCTTTGCTCTAGCTTCTCTAAGAAGCCTGAACCTTTGGCTCTAGCTTCTCCAAGAAGCTTGAACCCTCTTGTTTCTCTATAGAGAGGGCCTCCCTCCCTTTAGAGAGGTTGAATAAAATTTGTCTAAGGAAAAGCACATATATCTCTCTATATCTCTACATTCTAGGCTTAGAGAGGGTGTTTGTTCTTGGCCTTTAACACCACCGGTGATTGCGCATGTTGTGCTCGTTCTGAGGTTACGGAGTTTCGGCTGAGAGCCTTACCTCCGGACCTCGGGACTCTTTTGTGCTTTGCCTCGATTTGCGAACCAGGTTCTGTTTTCTCCCCGAAGGGAGGGAGAGGTTTCGTAGACCATCTCTCAGTGGCCGTAGGCTACTTTTCGTGGTCGTAGACCACTGTTCCCGTTTGGAGACCATTTTCGGTTTTCGGAGTCGTCGTCGTGCGCCTCGGTTCGGACCGCTTAACTTTCTCTGTTTGGCACGGTTTTTGGACAGCTTGAACCTTTTAACCTTCGTTTTAGCTTCTTGAGGAACTTGAACCTTTTGAACCCTTTTAGCTTCTTGAGGAAGTTAAACCTTCTGAACCTTCGTTTTAGCTTCTTGAGGGAGCTTGAACCTTTTGAACCTTGGTTTTAGCTTCTTGAGGGCTTGGACCTTTTGAACCTTCGTTTTAGCTTCTTGAGGGAGCTTGAACCTTTTGAACCCTGGTTTTAGCTTCTGACGAAGTTGAACCTTCTGAACCTTCGTTTTAGCTTCCTGAGGGAGCCTGAACCTTTTAACCTTCGTTTTAGCTTCTTGAGGGAGCTTGAACCTTTTGAACCTTCGTTTTAGCCTCTTGAGGGAGCTTGAACCTTTTGAACCCTGTTTTGGCTTCTTGAGGAAGCTTGAAATTTTGAACTTTTCAACCTTCGTTTTAGCTTCTTGAGGAAGCTTGAACCTTTTGAACCCGGTTTTAGCTTCTTGAGGAAGCTTGAACCTTTGAACCTTTGCTCTAGCTTCTCCGAGGAAGCTTGAACCTTTTGAACCCGTTTTAGCTTCTTGAGGAAGTTGAACCTTCTGAACCTTCGTTTTAGTTTCCTGAGGGAGCTTGAACCTTTTGAACCTTCGTTTTAGCTTCTTGAAGAGCTTGAACCTTTTGAACCTTCGTTTTAGCTTCTTGAGGGAGCTTGAACCTTTTGAACCCTTGTTTTGGCTTCTTGAGGAAGCTTGAACCTTTTGAACGTTTGTTTTAGCTTCAGAGGAAGCTTGAACCTTTTGAACCTTAGCTCTAGCTTCTCTAAGAAGCTTGAACCCTTTGCTCTAGCTTCTCCAAGAAGCTTGAAACTTTTGAACCTTTGCTCTAGCTTCTCTAAGAAGCTTGAACCTTTTGCTCTAGCTTCTCCAAGAAGCTTGAACCCTCTTGTTTCTCTATAAGAGAGGGCCTCCCTCTCCTTTAGAGAGGTTGAAAAAAATTTGTCTAAGGAAAAACATATATCTCTCTCTATCTCTACATTCTAGGCTTAGAGAGGGTGTTTGTTCTTGGCCATTAACACCACCGGTGATTGCGCATGTTGTGCTCGTTCTGAGGTTACGGAGTTTCGGCTGAGAGCCTTACCTCCGGACCTCGGGACTGTTTTGTGCTTTGCCTCGATTTGCGAACCAGGTTCTGTTTTCTCTCCCCGAAGGGAGGGAGAGGTTTCGTAGACCATCTCTCCGTGGGCGTAGGCTACTTTTCGTGGTCGTAGACCACTGTTCCCGTTTGGAGACCATTTTTCGGTTTTCGGAGCCGTCGGTCGTGCACCTCGGTTCGGGACTGCTTAACTTTCTCCGTTTGGCACGGTTTTTGGATAGCTTGAACCTTTTGAACCTTCGTTTTAGCTTCTTGAGGAAGCTTGAACCTTTTGAACCCATGTTTTAGCTTCTTAAGAAAGTTAAACCTTCTGAACCTTCGTTTTAGCTTCTTGAGGGAGCTTGAACCTTTTGAACCTTGGTTTTAGCTTCTTGAGGGCGCTTGGACCTTTTGAACCTTCGTTTTAGCTTCTTGAGGGAGCTTGAACCTTTTGAACCCTGGTTTTAGCTTCTTGACGAAGTTGAACCTTCTGAACCTTCGTTTTAGCTTCCTGAGGGAGCCTGAACCTTTTACACCTTCGTTTTAGCTTCTTGTGAGAGCTTGAACCTTTTGAACCTTTCGTTTTTGCCTTGTGAGGTAGCTTGAACCTTTTGAACCCCTGTTTTGGCTTCTTGAGGAAGCTTGAAATTTTGAACGTTTCAACCTTCGTTTTAGCTTCTTGAGGAAGCTTGAACCTTTTCTCCGAGGAAGCTTGAACCTTTTGAACCCTGGTTTTAGCTTCTTGAGGATGTTGAACCTTCTGAACCTTAGTTTTAGTTTCCTGAGGGGCTTTGAACCTTTTGAACCTTCATTTTAGCTTTTTGAGGGAGCTTGAACTTTTTGAACTTTCGTTTTAGCTTCTTGAGGGAGCTTGAACCTTTTGAACCCTTGTGTTGGCTTCTTGAGGAAGCTTGAACCTTTTGAACCTTCGTTTTAGCTTCTTGAGGAAGCTTGAACCTTTTGAACCTTTGCTCTAGCTTCTCTAAGAAGCTTGAACCCTTTGCTCTAGCTTTTCCAAGAAGCTTGAAACTTTTGAACCTTTGCTCTAGCTTCTCTAAGAAGCTTGATCCTTTTGCTCTAGCTTCTCCAAGAAGCTTGAACCCTCTTGTTTCTCTATAAGAGATGGCCTCCCTCTCCTTTAGAGAGGTTGAAAAAAATTCGTCTAAGGAAAAGCACATATATCTCTCTATATCTGTCACGCCCCTAACCCGCCTCTAAAAGGTTTGGGCATGACCTAATCAGAAATAGACAGAATGACCTGTTATGAAGGATATTTGGGGCCTGAGCGGAAGCATTAAGTTTGAAAACAACATGCAGACACATCCATTGAGCAACTACCAAAAGCCAGGACCATCTTGAATTTCAACATAAAGTGAACATGTACATAGAATTAGGTTACACACGCATGTACAAATCCAGCCCGGAATTCGGGCATACAAAACGTTAAGTACAATAATCTCGACCAGCAAAACATGGGTATAAAAAAAATTGTAAGGACAAGTAAAACTGGTCTAGCATGTAAGGGTTCCTTCAAGTGCCTGGTTGTCCTTAGGCTGACAAAAGATGCATGAAACAATGATAGGACGGTGCTCCAAGCCGGCTTCCTACAGAATCAGACAAAATTACAGAATGAGTCAAGCTCAGTGAATAATAGTACTTAAACGATTAAATCACAATGCGTAACAATACATTTGATAGGGTTTTGCCTTTAGAACGGCTCATTATGCAATTTTAACAGAATGGCCTATTGGCCCAGAATTATCAGATTGGCCTTTCAGCCTAGATTAGCCTTACGGCCCAGAATAGCCTTTCGGCCCAGAATATACAGATGTGTATGTATATCTTTTCAACATTCCATTTCTAAATCAATACATAGGTTACTCCCATAACTTACGGAAAACAGAAGGTTATTAACAGACATTACTGATACATAAATGTATATTTAATGCACTATTACTCACAGTGTTGTGGTGGCATACTAGTTCCTTCTGGAGTGTGCCCTGTACACAATAACTGATTAATTAGTATTCTTTCTTTTCAAATCCTTAAGAAGTCATTCCATGTGTCACCACATTTCTTACGAATTTATAACCATCTTAAACTCATCAGAAAAATATTCTAAAAACACCAGAGAGTCAAGCACGTAAAACTGAACGAACATATTTTCTTTCTGCAAAACAGTCCTCCGCTCGAGCGCCAACTTGTCCGCTCGAGCGGACAGTACAATGTTATCAAAAATGCTGAGAGGTCAATTTTTGCGCTCGAGCGGGAATTCCTCCGCTCGAGCGGACAGAGTAATTTCAGAAGAACTGCTAAGAGGGTGATTTTCCCGCTCGGGCGGTCATGACCTCCGCTCGAGCGGACGTACGACCCAGATTCAGGGCAGCTCGATTTCAACTCAAAATTTAGCAACCAAACCTCATTTTTCATGCAATCAAAGGTTAGACTAATGCAATACTTCAACCTAACAACACCATATCATGGATTCTACTTCAATTATAACAATTTACACTAACTTAGAGGCTTCAACAAGCCATCACTTTCTCAAATTCCATTCTACATTCAAGTTCTTCAAGCATGACACATGACACCAACATATTTCCATGGAATGATGACATAAAACCAAGGATTGAAGTATAAATTCATACATCACCCAATTAAAGTGTCAAAATAGACAATTATTGAGAAACCCTCATAGATCAAACATATATTCTCCATGAACCAAACACAAACATAATTTCAACTCCTAAGTTACCACAATAAGAGAACTTGAATTTAATCGCACAAATCTAACAATTTTGCCAAGCTTTCTTGGTGAATCACGTTTTCCCCCAATTCCTCCTCTTCACTCTCTCTCTTTTTTTTTTTTCTCCCTTAGAGTCTCACGTTTTTGATCATAGGCTCAAATAAGTCTTAGAGATAAATATAAACATAAAGAAGCATATAAGACGAAATTCAATCGCTTTACCATGCCGAAATGAAAATTTCACAGAAAATCCCATTGGTGCTTAAAAATCATGTAGATTCCAAATATCGAATCAATTTCTGAAAAGTAAGTCTCTAAAGTGTCCAATTTCAGATTTAAATAATTCAAGTGTAACAGATAATGTTTTAACTCAACAGATAGAGATCCATATTTCTAAGTTCCTTGCAATTTACCATACTTTCACATAGAATTTCACAATAGGCATTCAAAGACACAGAATAGAGGACTGAAAAGATACCAGAATCATGTACGAGGGTCGGGGTATTACACTCTCCCCCCCTTAATTAAGTTTGGTCCCAAACTTGTTTTTACCTTAGGACGAAAACAGATGCGGATATTGACTTTGCATTTCATCTTCTTTTTCCCAAGTTGCCTCAGTTCCGTAGTGCTCTTGCCACTCTACTTTTACCATTGGAATTTCTCGGCTCCGTAACTGTTTTATCTGACGGTCCAGAATTCGAATTGGTTTTTTCTCATATGTTAACTTGTCAGTTAGCTCAATTTGATGATAATCAATGACATGTGATGGATCCGGAAGGTACTCTCGGAGCATAGAAACATGAAATACGTTATGAACCAAACTTATATGTGGTGGAAGGGCGACTCGGTAGGCTACCGGGCCTACTTTTTGTAAGATCTGAAAGGGACCAACATATCGGGGTGTTAGCTTACCCCTTTTTCCAAATCTTGGGTGTCCTTTTATTGGGGTAACTTTCACAAAGACATGACTGTTCTCGTTAAACTCCAAATTCCTTCGCTGGTTATCTGCATAACTCTTCTGTCTGCTTTAAGCAGTTTTCAATCTTTCTCGAATAATTCTAACCTTCTCAGTTGTCAACTGGACAATCTCCGGCCCTAACAAGGGCCTATCTCCCACCTCAGCCCAACACACAGGTGAGCGACACGGTCTTCCATACAGAGCTTCATAGGGTGCCATTTCAATACTCGAATGATAACTATTATTATATGCAAATTCAATCAGCGGCAGATGAATTTCCCAACTTTCTTGAAAATCTAGAACACACATTCGAAGCATATCTTCTAGCGTCTAAATCGTCCTCTCGGATTGTCCATCAGTTTGAGGGTGGAAAGCTGTGCTAAACTTTAATTCTGTACCCATTGCATTCTGTAAACTTTGCCAAAACCTTGACACAAATTTTGGATCTCTGTCTGACACAATTGAGACCGGAACACCGTGAAGCCTTACAATTTCATTCATATAGATCATAGCAAGTTTGTCAGCATTATATTGAGTCTTCACAGGCAAGAAGTGGGCGGACTTAGTTAATCGGTCAACAATGACCCATATAGAATTCATACCCCGAGGCGTCCGTGGCAAACCTACAATAAAATCCATAGTTAAGTGTTCCCATTTCCACTCCGGAATTGGAAGGGGTTGTAATAACCCTGCGGGTTTTTGATGCTCTGCCTTTACTTGCTGGCACTGCAAACACTTAGAAACAAACTCTACAATTTCTCTCTTCATACTTGGCCACCAAAAATTCTGCTTCAAATCTCGGTACATCTTGGTACTTCCTGGGTGCATTGAAACTCTCGAGGCATGTGCCTCTTCCATTAACTTCCGTTTAAGTTCTACCACATTAGGGACACACACTTGATTTTGATATTTAAGTACAGAGTCTGTCAAAGTGAACCCCAGTTTCGGTTTTATCTCCATTTCATCACATATCTTCTTTAAAGCGCCATCCTCCATTTGACGTAACTTAATCTCCCCAAGTAATGTCGGTTGAGCCATCATTGTTGCCACCGTTGCTCCTTGACCAGGTAGCACCAAGTCGACCTCCATTTTGTTCAGATCACTTACCAATTCCTTTCTCTCTATCAATAAACTTGCCAAAATCCCACATTTTTCCGACTAAGTGCGTCTGCTACTGTGTTGGCTTTACCAGGATGATAGTGGAACTGTAAATCATAATCCTTAATAAGTTCTAACCACCGCCGTTGGCGCATATTCAACTCTTTTTGGGTGAAAAAGTATTTGAGACTTTTATGATTAGTATAAATATCACAAGACGTTCCATACAGATAATGCCGCCAAATCTTTAGCTTCTTGAGGAAGTTAAACCTTCTGAACCTTCGTTTTAGCTTCTTGAGGGAGCTTGAACCTTTTGAACCTTGGTTTTAGCTTCTTGAGGGCGCTTGGACCTTTTGAACCTTCATTTTAGCTTCTTGAGGGAGCTTGAACCTTTTGAACCCTGGTTTTAGCTTCTTGACGAAGTTGAACCTTCTGAACCTTCGTTTTAGCTTCCTAAGGGAGCCTGAACCTTTTGAACCTCCGTTTTAGCTTCTTGAGCTTGAACCTTTTGAACCTTCGTTTTAGCCTCTTGAGGGATCTTGAACCTTTTGAACCCCTGTTTTGGCTTCTTGAGGAAGCTCGAAATTTTGAACTTTTCAACCTTCGTTTTAGCTTCTTGAGGAAGTTTGAACCTTTTGAACCTTCGTTTTAGCTTCTTGAGGAAGCTTGAACCTTTTGAACCCTTGTTTTGGCTTCTTGACGAAGCGTGAACCTTTTGAACCTTCATTTCAGCTTCTTGAGGAAGCTTGAACCTTTTGAACCTTCATTTTAGCTTCTTGAGGAAGCTTGAACCTTTTGAACCTTTACTCTAGCTTCTCCATGAAGCTTGAACCCTTTGCTCTAGCTTCTCCAAGAAGCTTGAAACTTTTGAACCTTAGCTCTAGCTTCTCTAAGAAGCTTGAACCTTTTGCTCTAGTTTCTCCAAGAAGCTTGAACTCTCTTGTTTCTCTATAAGAGAGGGCCTCCCTCTCCTTTAGAGAGGTGTAAAAAAATTTGTCTAAGGAAAAGCACATATATCTCTCTATATCTCTACATTCTAGCTTAGAAAGGGTGTTTGTTCTTGGCCTTTAACACCACGGTGATTGCGCATGTTGTATCGTTCTGAGGTTACGGAGTTTCGGCTGAGAGCCTTACCTCCGGACCTCGGGGCTCTTTTGTGCTTTGCCTCGATTTGCGAACCAGGTTCTGTTTTCTCTCCCCGAAGGGAGGGAGAGGTTTCGTAGACCATCGCTCAGTGGCCGTAGGCTACTTTTCGTGGTCGTAGACTACTGTTCCCGTTTGGAGACCATTTTTCGGTTTTCGGAGCCGTCGGTCGTGCGCCTCGGTTCGGGACCGCTTAACTTTCTCTGTTTGGCACGGTTTTTGGACAGCTTGAACCTTTTGAACATTCGTTTTAGCTTCTTGAGGAAGCTTGAACCTTTTGAACCCTTATTTTAGGTTCTTGAGGAAGTTAAACCATATGAACCTTCGTTTTAGCTTCTTGAGGGAGCTTGAACCTTTTGAACCTTGGTTTTAGCCTCTTGAGGGCGCTTGGACCTTCTGAACCTTCGTTTTAGCTTCTTGAGGAGCTTGAACCTTTTGAACCCTGGTTTTAGCTTCTTGACGAGGTTTGAACCTTCTGAACCTTCGTTTTAGCTTCCTGAGAAAGCCTGAACCTTTTGAACCTTCGTTTTAGCTTCTTGAGAGAGCTTGAACCTTTTGAACCTTCGTTTTAGCCTCTTGAGGGAGCTTGAACCTTTTGAACCCCTGTTTTGGCTTCTTGAGTAAGCTTGAAATTTTGAACTTTTCAACCTTCGTTTTAGCTTCTTGAGGAAGCTTGAACCTTTTGAAACTTCGTTTTAGCTTCTTGAGGAAGCTTGAACCTTTTGAACCTTTGCTCTAGATTCTCCGAGGAAGCTTGAACCTTTTGAACCCTGGTTTTAGCTTCTTGAGGAAGTTAAACCTTCTAAACCTTCGTTTTAGTTTCTTGAGGGAGTTTGAACCTTTTGAACCTTCGTTTTAGCTTCTTCAGAGAGCTTGAACCTTTTGAACCTTCGTTTTAACTTCTTGAGGGAGCTTGAACCTTTTGAACCCTTGTTTTGGCTTCTTGAGGAAGATTGAACCTTTTGAACCTTCGTTTTAGCTTCTTGAGGAAGCTTGAACCTTTTGAACCTTTTGCTCTAGCTTCTCCAAGAAGCTTGAAACTTTTGAACCTTTGCTCTAGCTCCTCTAAGAAGCTTCAACCTTTTGCTCTAGCTTCTCCAAGAAGCTTGAACCCTCTTGCTTCTCTATAGGAGAGGGCCTCTTTCTCCTTTAGAGAGGTTGAAAAAAATTTCTCTAAGGAAAAGCACATATATCTCTCTATATCTCTACATTCTAGGCTTAGAGAGGTGTTTTGTTCTTGGCCTTTACAACCACCGGTGATTGCGCATGTTGTGCTCATTCTGAGGTTACGTAGTTTCGGCAGAGAGCCTTACCTCCGACCTCGGGGCTCATTTGTCGTTTGCCTCGATTTGCGAACCAGGTTCTGTTTTCTCTCCCCGAAGGGAGGGAGAGGTTTCGTAGACCATCTCTCAGTGGCCGTAGGCTACTTTTCGTGGTCGTAGACCAATGTTCCCGTTTGGAGACCATTTTTCGGTTTTCGGAGCCGTCGGTCGGGCGCCTCGGTTCGGGAACGCTTAACTTTCTCCGTTTGGCACGGTTTTTGGACAGCTTGAACCTTTTGAACCTTCGTTTTAGCTTCTTGAGGAAGCTTGAACCTTTTGAACCCCTATTTTAGCTTCTTGAGGAAGTTAAACCTTCTGAACCTTCGTTTTAGCTTCTTGAGGGAGCTTGAACCTTTTGAACCTTGGTTTTAGCTTCTTGAGGGCGCTTGGACCTTTTGAACCGTCGTTTTAGCTTCTTGAGGGAGCTTAAACCTTTTGAACCCCGGTTTTTGCATCTTGACGAAGTGGAAACCTTCTGAACCTTCGTTTTAGCTTCCTGAGGGTGCCGGAACCTTGTGAACCTTCGTTTTAGCTTCTTGAGGGAGCTTGAACCTTCGTTTTAGCCTCTTGAGGGAGCTTGAACCTTTTGAACCCTTGTTTTGGCTTCTTGAGGAAGCTTGAAATTTTGAACTTTTCAAGCTTCGTTTTAGCTTCTTGAGGAAGCTTGAACCTTTTGAACCTTCGTTTTAGCTTCTTGAGGAAGCTTGAACCATTTGAACCTTTGCTCTAGCTTCTCCGAGGAAGCTTGAACCTTTTCAACCCTGGTTTTAGCTTCTTGAGGAAGTTGAACCTTCTGAGCCTTCGTTTTAGTTTCCTGAGGGAGCTTGAACCTTTTGAACCTTCGTTTTAGCTTCTTGAGGGAGCTTGAACCTTTTGAACCTTCGTTTTAGCTTCTTGAGGGAGCTTGAACCTTTTGAACCCTTGTTTTGGCTTCTTGAGGAAGCTTGAACCTTTTGAACCTTCGTTTTAACTTCTTGAGAAAGCTTGAACCTTTTGAACCTTTGCTCCAGCTTCTCCAATAAGCTTGAACCCTTTGCTCTAACTTCTCCAAGAAGCTTGAAACTTTTGAACCTTTGCTCTAGCTTCTCTAAGAAGCTTCAACCTTTTGCTCTAGCTTCTCCAAGAAGCTTGAACCCTCTTGTTTCTCTATAAGAGAGGGCCTCTCTCTCCTTTAGAGAGGTTGAAAAAAATTTATCTAAGGAAAAGCAGATATATCTCTCTATATCTCTACATTCTAGGCTTAGAGAGGGTGTTTGTTCTTGGCCTTTAGCACCACCGGTGATTGCGCATGTTGTGCTCATTCTGAGGTTACGTAGTTTCGGCAGAGAGCCTTACCTCCGGACCTCGGGACTCATTTGTCCTTTTCCTCGATTTGCGAACCAGGTTCTGTTTTCTCTTCCCGAAGGGAGTGAGAGGTTTCGTAGACCATCTCTCAGTGGCCGTAGGCTACTTTTCGTGGTCGTAGACCAATGTTCCCGTTTGGAGACCATTTTCCGGTTTTCGGAGCCGTCGGTCGGGCGCCTCGGTTCGGGAACGCCTAACTTTCTCCGTTTGGCACAGTTTTTGGACAGCTTGAACCTTTTGAACCTTCGTTTTAGCTTCTTGAGGAAGCTTGAACCTTTTGAACCCTTATTTTAGCTTCTTGAGGAAGTTAAACCTTCTGAACCTTCGTTTTAGCTTCTTGAGGGAGCTTCAACCTTGGTTTTAGCTTCTTGAGGGCGCTTGGACCTTTTGAACCCTGGTTTTTGCATCTTGACGAAGTGGAACCTTCTGAACCTTCGTTTTAGCTTCCTGAGGGTGCTGGAACCTTGTGAACCATCGTTTTAGCTTCTTGAGGGAGCTTGAACCTTTTGAACCTTCGTTTTAGCCTCTTGAGGGAGCTTGAACCTTTTGAACCCTTATTTTGGCTTCTTGAGGAAGCTTGAAATTTTGAACTTTTCAACCTTCGTTTTAGCTTCTTGAGGAAGCTTGAATTTTTTGAACCTTCGTTTTAGCTTCTTGAGGAAGCTTGAACCATTTGAATCTTTGCTCTAGCTTCTCCGAGGAAGCTTGAACCTTTTCAACCCTGGTTTTAGCTTCTTGAGGAAGTTGAACCTTCTAAACCTTCGTTTTAGTTTCCTGAGGGAGCTTGAACTTTTTGAACCTTCGTTTTAGCTTCTTGAGGGAGCTTGAACCTTTTGAACCTTCGTTTTAGCTTCTTGAGGGAGCTTGAACCTTTTGAACCCTTGTTTTGGCTTCTTGAGGAAGCTTGAACCTTTTGAACATTCGTTTTAGCTTCTTGAGGAAGCTTGAACCTTTTGAACCTTCGTTTTAGCTTCTTGAGGAAGCTTGAACCTTTTGAACCTTTGCTCTAGCTTCTCCAAGAAGCTTGAACCCTTTGCTCTAGCTTCTCCAAGAAGCTTGAAACTTTTGAACCTTTGCTCTAGCTTCTCTAAGAAGCTTGAACCTTTTGCTCTAGCTTCTCCAAGAAGCTTTAACCCTCTTGTTTCTTTATAAGGGAGGGCCTCCCTCTCCTTTAGAGAGGTTGAAAAAAATTTGTCTAAGGAAAAGCACATATATCTCTCAATATCTCTACATTCTAGGCTTAGAGAGGGTGTTTGTTCTTGGCCTCTAACACCACAGGTGATTGCGCATGTTGTGCTCGTTCTGAGGTTACGGAGTTTCGGTTGAGAGCCTTACCTCCGGACCTCGGGACTCTTTTGTGCTTTGCCTCGATTTGCGAACCAGGTTCTGTTTTCTCTCGCCGAAGGGAGAGAGAGGTTTCGTAGACCATCTCTCAGTGGCCGTAGGCTACTTTTCATTGTCGTAGACCACTGTTCCCATTTGGAGACCATTTTTCGGTTTTCGGAGCCGTCGGTCGTGCGCCTCGGTTCGGGACCGCTTAACTTTCTCCGTTTGGCACGATTTTTGGACAGCTTGAACCTTTTGAACCTTCGTTTTAGCTTCTTGAAGAAGCTTGAACCTTTTGAACCCTTATTTTAGGTTCTTGAGGAAGTTAAACCTTCTGAACCTTCCTTTTAGCTTCTTGAGGGAGCTTGAACCTTTTGAACCTTGGTTTTAGCATCTTGAGGGCGCTTGGACCTTTTGAACCTTCGTTTTAGCTTCTTGAGGAAGCTTGAACCTTTTGAACCCTGGTTTTAGCTTCTTGACAAAGTTGAACCTTCTAAACCTTCGTTTTAACTTCCTGAGGGAGCCCGAACCTTTTGAACCTTCGTTTTAGCCTCTTGAGGGAGCTTGAACCTTTTGAACCCCTGTTTTGGCTTCTTGAGGAAGCTTGAAATTTTGAACTTTTCAACCTTCGTTTTAGCTTCTTGAGGAAGGTTGAACCTTTTGAACCCTGGTTTTAGCTTCTTGAGGAAGCTTGAACCTTTTGAACCTTTGCTCTAGCTTCTCCGAGGAAGCTTGAACCTTTTGAACCCTGGTTTTAGCTTCTTGAGGAAGTTGAACCTTCTGAACCTTCGTTTTAGTTTCCTGAGGGAGCTTGTACCTTTTGAACCTTCGTTTTAGCTTCTTGAGGGAGCTTGAACCTTTTGAACCCTTGTTTTGGCTTCTTGAGGAAGCTTCAACCTTTTGAACTTTCGTTTTAGCTTCTTGAGGAAGCTTGAACCTTTTGAACCTTTGCTCTAGCTTCTCCAAGAAGCTTGAACCCTTTGCTCTACCTTCTCTAAGAAGCTTCAAACTTTTGAACCTTTGCTCTAGCTTCTCTAAGATGCTTGAACCTTTTGCTCTAGCTTCTCCAAGAAGCTTGAACCCTCTTGTTTCTCTATAAGATGGGGCCTCCCTCTCCTTTAGAGAGGTTGAAAAAAATTTGTCTAAGGAAAAGCACATATATCTCTCTATATCTCCACATTCTAGGCTTAGAGAGGGTGTTTGTTCTTGGCCTTTAACACCACCGGTGATTGCGCATGTTGTGCTCGTTCTAAGGTTACGGAGTTTCGGCTGAGAGCCTTACCTCCGGACCTCGGGACTTTTTGTGCTTTGCCTCGATTTGCGAACCAGGTTCTGTTTTCTCTCCCCGAAGGGAGGGAGAGTTTCGTAGACCTTCTCTCAGTGGCCTTAGGCTACTTTTCGTGGTTGTAGACCACTGTTCCCGTTTGGAGACCATTTTCCGATTTTCGGAGCCGTCGGTCGTACGCCTCGGTTCGGGACCGCTTAACTTTCTCCGTTTGGCACGGTTTTTGGACAGCTTGAACCTTTTGAACCTTCGTTTTAGCTTCTTGAGGAAGCTTGAACCTTTTGAACCCTTATTTTAGCTTCTTGAGGAAGTTAGACCTTCTGAACCTTCGTTTTAGCTTCTTGAGGGAGCTTGAACCTTTTGAACCTTGGTTTTAGCTTCTTGAGGGCGCTTGGACCTTTTGAACCTTCGTTTTAGCTTCTTGAGGGAGCTTGAACCTTTTGAACCCTAGTTTTAGCTTCTTGACGAAGTTGAACCGTCTGAACCTTCGTTTTAGCTTCCTCAGGGAGCTTGAACCTTTTGAACCTTCGTTTTAGCTTCTTGAGGGAGCTTGAACCTTTTGAACCTTCGTTTTAGCCTTTTGCGGGAGCTTGAACCTTTTGAACCCCTGTTTTGGCTTCTTGAGGAAGCTTGAAATTTTGAACTTTTCAACCTTCGTTTTAGCTTCTTGAGGAAGCTTGAACCTTTTGAACCGTTGCTCTAGCTTCTCCGAGGAAGCTTGAACCTTTTGAACCCTGGTTTTAGCTTCTTGAGGAAGTTGAACCTTCTGAACCTTCGTTTTAGTTTCCTGAGGGAGCTTGAACCTTTTGAACCTTCGTTTTAGCTCCTTGAGGGAGGTTGAACTTTTTCAACCTTCGTTTTAGCTTCTTGAGGAAGCTTGAACCTTTTGAACCCTTGTTTTGGCTTCTTGACGAAGCGTGAACCTTTTGAACCTTCGTTTCAGCTTCTTGAGGAAGCTTGAACCTTTTGAACCTTCGTTTTAGCTTCTTGAGGAAGCTTGAACCTTTTGAACCATTCCACTAGCTTCTCCAAGAAGCTTGAACCCATTGCTCTAGCTTCTCCAAGAAGTTTGAAACTTTTGAACCTTTGCTCTAGCTTATCTAAGAAGCTTGAACCTTTGCTCTAGCTTCTCCAAGAAGCTTGAACCCTCTTGTTTCTCTATAAGAGAGGGCCTCCCTCTCCTTTAGAGAGGTTGAAAAAAATTTGCCTAAGGAAAAACACATATATCTCTCTACATCTCTACATTCTAGGCTTAGAGAGGGTGTTTGTTCTTGGCCTTTAACACCACCGGTGATTGCGCATGTGTAGACACCCCATTTTTGACCGTCCTCAAGACTTGGACGTCACCGCTTGAACACTTGGTGATTATCCATGTTTGTGTTCGTTTGGGAGTTCCCGGAGTTCTCGGCTGCGCGCTCCTCGCCTCGGAACCTCCGAACTCGACCGTTTGTGTTTGGTTTTGCACCAAACACTTGTGTTTTGCCTTGGGAAGGCAGGGAATGCTTTGTAAGGCATTCCCACACACCACCGGCAGTGGCTAGAGGCCACCGGCTGTTTGGTGTTGCCACCGGCACTATATTGTGCCGGTCGGCACTATTTTTGGCAAAATGACCATTTTGCCCTGCCGGCCACTTTACAGCTGTTTTTGGAGATATTTTCAGACAGCTTTCTGGTGTTTGTTTCCCCTCCATACACGTGTATGGAGGGATGAGCCCTTTTGATGCCTTAACTTGTAAGTTTTCATGCCTATACAAGAGAAGGCTCTTCTCTTGGCTAAAAGGTTAGAAAATTTTGGAGAGTTAGAGAGAAAAGAGAGAGAGAAGCTCTGGTTTTGCTAGGGTTTGAGTTGCATACACCTTCTATCTCTATCTTCCTTTTGTGTGTCTAGGTGTTTTGTGCCTTACTATTGCACACAAACACCTAGTGTCTCACCTTCCTCTTGCAACTGAGGTTCTTGAGGCTTGTTCTTGAAGTTCTTGACTGGATTGAAGCTCAAGGGACCAACTACTCCAACCTTTGTGAAGAAAAGCTTCAAGGGTAAGAAACTTACTTTATTTACCCCATTTTTGCACTCCATTTTTACCTAGTTTAAAACAGTTTTTGTGCTTAGTTTATAACACATAAAAGTTCTGTTTTTTTAGCCTCTTTGTTGTATATTAAGGGTGCTAGGTGATTTGGGTAGGTTTGACCATCCTTAGGCCTTGAAAAGGCCACTTTTTGTGCTATTTTGTGGGAGATCCGAGACTTTGGTGTTAGGATCTCTTCACCACTGAAATCTTGAGGGATTTCAGTGGTGAGGACCATGCCTCAGAGTCTCAAGAAGGAGAGGGCCACCCCCTCTCCTTGATGTCCTTGAAAAGGGCAAATTTTGCTTCCTTATGGAGCTTCATGCTTGAGTGTGTGTTGAGCATGTTTGACTTGTTTTCCATGCTTATATTGCCATGTCATAACATGATTTCAAGTTGGTTTTGGTCTCCTATGCATGCTTAGTATAGTTGCCTTGCAATGCCTCTTTATGCCTTAACATGCCTAGGTTGTGTGCCTTCATTTCTAGCATATTTTAGGCTTGTGTTTGTGAAGAATATGTGCTTATATTCCCATGTTTTAGGTCTGTCTATAAGTATTTTGGTCAATCTTAGCATGCATTACATAGCCCCTTTGTATTTGGCTTGTTGGCCTTAGGAGTATGCATGTGTAGTATGCCATGCTTGCACTATTTTCAATGATTTGAAACCATCTAACATGCCATTTCAGACCTTGTGATGTGCTTGTTTGGCTGCCTTGCATGCCTCTTTAATGCTTTAAGAGTATGTGTAAATGCTCCATGTTTTGGCTTTAATGCATGCCTTTGGATTCATGTCATCTAGATGCCATCTAGGTGGTCCTTTAGGCTTAGTTTTATGTTTAAAACTCTGTTCTTAAGTGTTTAAGTATTGCCATGTGTGGTTGTGTTAAGTGTGGTTTAAAGCCTCATTGGTTTGCTTTGAACCTTAGACCATTTGCATGCTTTATTTGGCTTGTTTTGTTGCATGATTTGGCCTCATGTTTTGCGTGAATTTCAGAGCTTTCCACGCATGCTTTTAGCCCATGTATGGCCTCTTTAAGTATGCTTGAATGTTACTTATTTATGCCTTGGGTTTGGGACCTCAACATGTGCATTTGTGTGTGTGTGTTTAGTCCCCCATTCTAGGCACTTTGGATACTGATTTTTGGGCCTTTTAGAGTTGCCCAATTCATGTATAAGTCCATCCCCCATTGGTTTGCGTGCTTGTCTTGTATGCTTGCTTGTATGCTTGCATAAGTGCGTCACATTGTTCACTTTGCATGATAGATAACATGCTTAGGGTTGCATCACATTCGCATGCATGTTAGGCCTCTTGAAGTGAAGTATGATAGAGGTTTGGCACCCTTGTTTGCTTGATTGCATTGCATGCATTTGAAATTAAAATTGCACTCTCGGTTCTTTGGGCCATCATGCATAGAAATGCGTGATTGGTGGTCCGAGAACCGAGGCACATCCCCCTTTGAGTCCAAAATATGAAGGATTGTGTTTGGTGCATACATGCTTTGAATCACATTGCCATGCATTTTGTTGCCTCTGCTGCTGTGAGTTGCAGGTTTTGCAGGCATTTTGTGCCGACCGGCACTGTTTAGTGCCGACCGGCAGTGAATTGGCAGCCGATAGCTTCACTCAGTGCCGGTGGCACATCCTTCAGCCGGTGGTGTTGTACCCCAGCCGGTGGTACTCCCCAGTGCCCTGAGAGGCACTCCTGGGACTTTGGCAATTTTCAGAGAAGGATAGCAGGGAAAACAGAGGCACACTTGCATGACAGTGCGATTCTGAGCGAATCCCGGGCGCGTGACGCATTTGGGCCCCTCCTCTCGAGGCATTTACTGTTTTAATTAGATTAATTATTTGTTTAATTAATTTAGTTAATTTGTAATAATTAATTTGCTTGCGTAGTTAATTATTTGTATTATTCTTTTGGTCCCTCCGAGCGAGGGCAAAAATGTAATAAGTGTGGGTGTGTGGGCATGTATGTCTTCCAACCCCCACTTCTTTCTTCCCTTTTATTTACCTGCTTATGATGGTAGAGTAGGGCATATTAAAATTAGCATACCTTATGTAATGCATGCGTGCATTCATGCATTTGTTGACATGCATCGGGCTCGGTACATCATACAAACTGCATCGTACTTTCAATTCCAAAATTGAATACGTGATAGTTGTTGCATTTCATGTGCCATGCTTAGGGTAGCCGAGCCTGTCTAGATTGCATCTATGCTGCTGTGTTGCATTAGCCATTTAACATGAACTAGGTCATGCATGTTTGCTAACCGGGTTATTGTTTTTGGCACGGAGTACGATGTAAGTTTTTATGCTTTAGCACTTCGCATGCGTGTGAATGTTAACATGACAGCATGCTTGCCATGCGGCTAAATGCTTATGTGATATTACTGTTTGAATGCCTGTGGGTGGAGGTTGGATTGTCTGAGTTGGAATAACTCATTGAAATCCGTATTTTAGCCTACTTGCGAGTAGCAAAAACCAACACGTTTTTCGAGACAAAACGGATATGCAGTGTTTATTTCCAAATTAGGCAATCCAGTCTATACTTGTTTGCTGTGTGCATAACATAGTAATTCTAGGATAATAATTGGGATAAGAGCACATAATGTTTTCAAAAACGGATATCATGGTTAGTAGAGGCCGGTCTTCGGACCGGGCGAAAGGGGGTGCTCATAGCTGACCTTCCCCGATCGTACCCAAGCTCCCGAGCCAAGACCACTTTGGTGATGACGGACATGTGGCCTTCGGCACCGAGTCAGGGTTTCCTAA
>JAPPVO010000032.1:99004553-99187572 GCA_030407325.1 Camellia japonica
AACAATTAGTGTCCTAAGCTAATTAGTTCCTAGAACAAAATAGAGAAGATTGGAGAAGGACGGACAAAGTTAGAGAAAAACTTTAATCTAGAGAGCTAGAAGAGAAAGTTAGAGAAAACAAAAGGAAATAGCAAGAAAATCAAACAGAATTCAAATTCATCCATTTGAACTTGAGAATTAAACGCGTAGGTGATTTAGAAAACCACAAATGAGGTGTTTAAGTTAAACTAATGGCATTAAGCCACAAACACTCTGAAAATTCTCTGTCTAGGAGGCTAAGCAAGGTTATTTTGAGTTAAACTTGGCCACTTAAGCTAATGAAACAATTAGTGACCTAAGCTAATTAGTTCCTGGAACAAAATAGAGAAGGATGGAGACGGACGGACAAAGTTAGATAGAAACTTTCTTCTAGAGAGCTAGCAGAGAAAGTCAAAGAAAACAAAGATAAATAGGATGAAAATCAAGGGGAATTCATATTCATCCCTTTGGACTTGAGAATTGAATACGCAGGTGATTTAGAAAACCTTAAATGACGAGCTTAAGTTAAACTAAAATCATTAAGCCACAGTTACGTAGAAAATACTCTTTGTTAGAGGCTATGCAAGGCTTGTTTGAGTTAATCTTGGCCTCTTAAGCTAACGAAATAATTAGTGGCGTAAGAAATAATTAGGGATGGATGGAGAAGGACGGTCAATGTTAGGGAAAAACTTTCTTCTCTAGGGCTAGAAGAGAAAGTTAGCAAAAGAAAGAGACTTAGGAAGCAAATCAAAGGGAAGTCGAATTCAACCTTTTGGATTTGAGAATTGAACACATAGGTGATTTAGAAAACCATAAATAAGGTACTTAATATCGTTAAGCTACAAGTACTCAGAAAATTCTCTTTCTTTGACGCTAGGCCGGGTTATTTTGAGATAAACTTGGCCACATAAGCTAATGAAACAATTAGTGGCCTCAGCTAATTAGTTCCTGTAACAAAATCGAGAAGGATGGCAAAGGACGGAGAAAGTTAGAAAGAAACTTTCTTCTTGAGAGCTAGACGAGAAAGTTAGAGAAATAGGAAGACAATCAAAGGAAATTCAATTTCCATCTTTTGGACTGGAGAATTGACGACTTAGGTGATTTAGAAAACCATAAATGATGTGCTTAAGTTAAACTACTATCGTTAAGCTACAATTACTCAGGAAATTCACTTTCTCAGAGGCTAAGCAAGGTTAGTGTGAGTTAAACTTGGCCACTTGAGCTAATGAAACAATTAGTGGCCTAAGCTAATAATTAGTTCCTAGAACAATATGGAGAAGGATGGAGAAGGACGGACAAAGTTAGAGGAAATGCTCCTTTTTTAGAGCTAGAATAAAAAGTGAGAGAAAAGCAAGAGAAATAGGAAGAAAATCGAAGGGAATTCAAATTCATCCTTTTGAACTTGAGAATTGAAGACTTAGGTGATTTCGAAAACCTTAAATGAGGTGCTTAAGTTAAAGTAATATCGTCAGGCTAATATTACTTAGAAAATTCTCTTTCTTACAGGCTAAACAAGGTGAGTTTGATTTAAACTTGGCCACTTAAGCTAATGAAACAATTGGTGGCCTAAGCTAATTAGTTCCTAGAACAAAGTACAGAGAGATGGAGAAGGACGAAGAAAGTTAGAGTTAAACTTTCATCTTGAGAGCTAAAATAGAAAGTTTGGGAAAGAAAATGAAATAGGAAGAAAATTAAAGGTAATTTAGATTCATCCTTTTGGACTGGAGAATTGAACACTTAGGTGATTTAGAAAACCTTAAATGAGGTGCTTAATATAAACTAATATCGTTGAGCTACAACTACTAGAAAAATTCTGTTTTCTTAGAGGCTAAGCAAGGTTAGTTTGAGTTAAACTTGGCCACGTGAGCTAATGAAACAAAAAGTGGCCTAAGCTAATTAGTTCGTAGAACAAAATAGAGAAGGATATGGAGAAGGATGGAGAAAGTTAGAGAGAAACTTTCTTCTTGAGAGGTAGAAGAGAAAGTTAGAGAAAAGAAATAGAAATAGAAAGAAAATCAAAGGGAATTTTAATTCATCCTTTTGGACCTGAGAATTGAACACTTAGATAATTTAGAAAACCTTAAATGAGGTGCTTAAGTAAAACTCTTATCGTTAAGCTACAGTTATTCAAAAAATTCTATTTCTTAGAGGCTAAGCAAGGTTGGTTTGAGTTAAACTTGGCCACTGAAGCAAATGAAACAATTTGTGGCCTAAGCTAATTAGTTCCTAGAACGAAATAGAGAAGGATGGAGAAAGACAGAGACAAACATTCGTCTTTAGGGCTAGGAGAGAAAGTTAAAGAAAAGGAAATGAAATAGGGAGACAATCAAATGGAATTCAAATTCATGCATGAGAATTGAACACATAGGTGATTTAGAAAACCATAAATGAGGTGCTTAAGTTAAACGAATTTCGTTAAGCTGCAATTACTCAGAAAATTCTCTTTCTTGGAGGTGAAGCAAGGTTAGGTTGAGTTAAACTTGGCCACTTAAGCTAATGAAATAATTAGTGGCGTAAGCTAATTAGTTCCGTGAACAAAGTAGAGAATGATGGAGAAGGACGGAGATAGTTAGAGATAAACTTTCTTCCTGAGAGCTAAAATAGAAAGTTAGTGAAAGAAAGGGAAATAGGAAGAAAATCAAAGGAAATTCATATTCATCCTTTTGGACATGAGAGTTGAACACTTAGCCGATTTAGAGAACTGTAAATAAGGTGCTTAAGTTAAACGAAAATCGTTAAGCTACAATTACTCAGAAAATTTGTTTTCTTAGAGGCTAAGAAAGGTTTGTTTGAGTAAAACTTGGCCACTTAAGAAAAATGAAACAATTAGTGGCGTAAGCTAAATAGTTCCAAGAACAACAAAATAGAGAAGGATGGAGAAACTTAGAGAGAAACTTTCTTCTTGAGAGCTAGAAGAGAAAGTTAGGGAAGAGAAAGAGAAATAGGAAGAAAATCAAAGGGAATTCAAATTCATCGTTTTGGACTTGAGAATTGAACACCTAGGTGATTTAGAAAACCTTAAATGAGGTGCTTAAGCTAAACGAAAATCATTAAGCTACACTTACTCAGAAAATTCTCTTTCTTAGAGGCTAAGCAAGGTTAGTTTAATGGCCTAAAATTAGAATGGGTTAGTGAGAGAAGCTCTGACATCTCTCTAGAAAACTCTTGTTTTCTAGGGTTCAATATCTCATTGATTGCCGATGTCTGGAGTAATTACTAACATTAATGAGTGTAATGAGGGGGGAAATGCTAAGGGTGAGTCAGTAAAGACTTTGGATCTTGTCGATCGAAATCTAGGGTTCTCTAATAACCGATTTTCGACTTTGTGTGCCGACTTGATGGCTTCTGAAGACGATCGTACAAATCCTTGTGGCGAGGGTGCTTCGTCCGTGAATCATGGTATTGGAAGTCCGTTGGTAAATCTATCAGGTGTGGAGGTTCACAATCAGAAAGTGGTGGTCAACGTTGATGCAGATCGCTCCGGAGAAATGGGTGGTTTCGGCTTCGGCTCCGGTAGTTGTGGGATTAGATCTATCTAATACCCAAATCGATGTTGGGTCTAAGGATGCTGTGCAGAGTTTGGATAAAATGAAGGCTTCGATGCTTCCAAGTTTTGGTCAGGAGCCATCAACGCCGATTGGAAATGAGATTGGTACGAGTTGGTCTGAAATCGTGGAGGAAGAGGACAATAGCTTCCAAAATCTGCCCGATAGCCTGGAGGTCGCGCGTAACAGGGGAGGGAACAAGAATAGTGCTGTTCTGAATGATCCAGATCTGGCTCATTTCTCTGATATCCAGATTCCTCTTGGTGGCTTCATATCTACTCAAGGGGGAGGTGGTAGGGGGGGAGGCAGTTATATAGGTGGGAGAGGAGGACGTGGTGGTGGCCCTGGTGGTAACAGAAATGTTGAGCAAATGGGCCAAAGGAATCGTTCGTGGGCTAATGTAACTGCGGCATCTACTTGATCTAACATCAAACTCAGGTATGTCCCTTCAACTGCTGTAGAAGATAGTATTGTGGTAGAGATGCCCGCAAGATCAGATCCTCCGGAGAAATGGGATTCATGTCTCGTTGGATATTTTGTTAATAAAGGAGTTGGATATAACTATCTTCGGAATAGTGCGTTTGGGATGTGGAAGGCTAAGGGCCTTAAGGAAGTTCTCACAAATGGGGATGGCTTCATGTTCTTCATATTTGACACTCCTGATTGCTGTAGAGATGTTCTGGAGGGAGGTCCATGGTATATCGGGGGTTATCTCCTTATCTTGAAACAATGGAAGAGGATGATGAAACTTGCAAAGGAGAAATCCACAAAAATCCCAGTCTGGGTGAAATTCTTCAATGTCCCTCTGGAGTATTGGGACCCTGATGGTTTAAGCAGGATTGCTAGTGCTATTGGTAATCCTCTCTTTATGGACCAGCTTATGGCTCGAGGTAGTAGAGTGGCTTTTGCAAGAATCTGTGTGGAGATAGAGGCTACATCAAAGTTGCTATCTTATTTCCAGATTAGGTGTGGTGATGATGCTGTCTTAATTAAAGTTGAATATCAGGGACTGCCTTCTGTCTGTCAACACTGTCAGATTTTTGGACACAGTACTGAGAAGTGTGTCTCCAAACAAGTGGCCCAATTGATTTCCTTGCAGAAGGTAACTGAAGAGATTGTTAACCCTCCGGAAGAAGGATGGATCAATGTTCAAACTAAGGGTAAGAGGAAGGTGGGGGAGCCTGAATTAGAGACTATACCTGAAATGGTGGAGTCCCCTGAACTTTCTCCAGCTGCGGAGATACCTGCTTCAGTTGTAGAGCCTTTGGCTCCTTCAGTTCAACCTCAAGTACCTCAGGAGGACCTGGCCGAGAAGAGTCTCTCTATGGAAGAAGTTAGCTCTGATAGCAGTGATGTGGATAGATTTCAAAAAAAGGTCTTGGAAATTACAGAGTTGGTTATACTAAATGCTGCTGAAATGTTGGAGACAGTAATAAAGGAGACAAAGAAGACACCTACTGAAGCTCAGGTTAATGTGAAGAACAAGTCCTCTGGCAAAGGCAGCAGCCAGAGGAAGAAGAAGAGGTAATCAGTTTCAGTTGGTTGGTTGTGGGTTTTTTGTCATTTCCTTTTTGTTTCCCAATGACTATTAAAATTGCTTCATGGAATGTTAGAGGATTGAATGATCCTACTAAACAAAAAGAAGTTAAGAATTTTGTGTCTAAAGAAAATGTTCATGTCATGGGAGTTTTGGAAACTAAAATAAAACAATCCAATGAGAGGAAAATTTGTGGAAAATGTTTTGGTAATTGGTCTTTGCTCTCTAATTCACAACCAACTGAAACTGGGAGAGTCTGGGTGTGCTGGAACGAAGATTTTTGTGCTCTTCAACTGGTTTCCATGTCAAATCAGCATATCTTGTGTAAAATCTGTGACTTGGCTACAAATGAAATTTTTTTTGCTGTTTTTGTCTGTGCTGAAAACAAGCACATTTTGAGGAAAGTATTTTTTGATATGATGTTCAGTATCTCCCGTGCTAAATCCAAAGTTCCCTGTATTTTCATGGGTGATTTTAATGCTATAAGGTACCCACAGGAAAAAATTGGGGGTTCTTCTACATGGACTCCTGAACATGAGGAGTTTAACACCTATATTAACGCATCTGAACTGGCAGATCTATCTTATGGTGGGTGCCAATTCACATGGGCTAATAAAAGGTGTGAGGGAGCTTTTATAGCTACTAAGATTGACAGAGTCCTGGTTAATGAGGCCTAGCTGGACAAGTTTCCGGAATCTACGGCTACTTTTCTTCTGGCTGGCATCCCTGATCACTCCTCTGCTGTGGTCGATGTCAGTGTCAATAGTGGCTCCTTTAAGAAACCTTTCAAATACTTTGATTTCTGGTCTCAACACCCAGAGTTTCTTAGCACTGTTTCTAGTACTTGGGTTCAGTATATTCGTGGTGTCCCTATGTTCAGAATTTGCCAGAAGCTGAGACAACTTAAAGTCAGTCTTAAGCTTTTAAATAAAAAAGATTTTAGTGATATTTCCACTTGTGTCCTTATCTCTAAGGCTAGTTTGGATCTTGTTCAAATCAAGCTTGACAAGGATCCGTTGAATTGTGGGCTCCAAGCTGAGGAGAGAGAGGAGCTGAAAAGATACGTGGAGCTTAGTAAGTTGGAAGAGTGCCTTGCTCTTCAAAAATCCAGAGTCCAGTGGCTTGGCCTAGGTGATAGGAACAGCAGCTTCTTTTTTAGGTCTGTGAAGAGCAATGTCAATAGAGGTAAAATTATGAGTGTGGTTATGGAGGATGGTACTAGATCCACCAAGAGTACTGATATTCATGATACCTTTGTCCAATTCTATACCAAGTTGTTTGGTACCCCTATCTTGGGGCATTATAACGGGTTTGAGCGCATCCAATCGCTTGTGAATAAAAAAGTTTCGGTTTCTCAGTCGGCTCTTTTGGCTAAACCTGTTTCGGATATTGAAATTAAGGAGGTTTTTTGGTCTCTCAAGGCCAATAAAGCTCCTGGCCCTAATGGGTATTCAGCTGGTTTTTTCAAAAGCTCTTGGGATATTGTTGGGAAGGAGGTTACTCTTGCCATTAAATCTTTTTTTGACTCTGGTAAACTTCTCTCGGAGATAAATAGCACCATCATTGCTCTAATTCCTAAAATCCCTAATCCTATGAATGTTGGTGACTATAGACCTATATCTTGTTGCAACACCATCTACAAATGCACTGCCAAGATTATAGCTAACAGAGTCAAACTGGTGCTTCCTGATCTGATTGACCCTGTGCAATCTGCTTTTGTCCAGGGTAGAAGAATCTCGGACAACATTTTTTTGTCCCAGGAGATCTTGAGAGGTTACCACCGGAGTTCCAAAACTCCGAAGTGTGCCATGAAAGTGGACATTATGAAGGCCTATGATACTGTGAGATGGGACTTCATTCTTGATATTCTCACTGCTATGGGCTTTCCTCCTTGCATGATAAATTGGATCAAAGCTTGTATGACTAGTCTTTCTTTCTCCATTTGCATTAATGGGAGTCTTCATGGGTACTTTAAAGGGGCTAGGGGGCTTAGGCAAGGAGACCCTATGTCCCCTTATCTTTTTGTGTTGGCTATGGAGATTTTGGCTAGAATTCTTGCTGAAAAATCCAGGAGCCCTCTTTTTAAATTCCATTGGAGATGTGAGAAGACTAAAATTGTTAATCTGTGTTTTGCTGATGACCTTATGATTTTCTGTAGAGGGGATCCGGGAACTGTTAATCTCATCATGCAAGGTTTGGAGGAATTTAGGAACTTGTCGGGTCTTACCCCTAACTCTAATAAGAGCAATATCTATTTTTTTGGGTGTAGTAGTGAGCTTAAAGCTAATATTTTGCACGCTGCCAAATTCACTGAGGGATCCCTCCCTGTGAAATATTTGGGTGTGCCTTTGATTACCACTAAGCTTAAAGCTTATGATTGCCAAACTCTGATTGATAGGATGACTAAAAGGATTAAAAGCTGGACCAATAAATTGCTATCTTATGCTGGAAGAGCCCAACTCATCCAGTCTATTCTTTTCTCGATGCAAGTTTATTGGTCTTCCATTTTTATTCTTCCTAAGAGGGTTATCCGCGACATTGAAACCCTTCTTAGATCCTTTCTTTGGTCTGGGATGGAGCTGAAAAAACATAGTGCTAAAATTGCTTGGAAGAATATTTGTAAAACTAAAAATGAGGGCGGGCTTGGTTTTAAGGATATGGAGGTTTGGCATAAAGCGGCTATAGCTAAACATGTTTGGTATTTGTTTTCTGGTGGGGAATGCTCTATGTGGTGTCAATGGGTTAAGTCCTACTTACTTAAGGGTAAGAGTTTTTGGGGTGTTAAGATGCCTAGTGATCCTTCCTGGGTTTGGAGGAAACTTCTGTCTCTTAGGGACTTAATTTTCCCTATCATCAAATTCAAAATTGGCAATGGTGAAAATGTGTTCCTTTGGCATGATAATTGGCATCCTGTAGGTTCGCTTGTGCGTCGGTATGGTCCTAGGATTTTGTATGACACTAACCTTCCTGACTGTACAAAGGTTAGTTCCATTGTTTCGAGTGATTCTTGGAATTGGCCGTTTCCCAACTCTTGGGAGATACAGGAATGGATTGCTGCCACCCCTCCTTCTCTTAAACCTTCCCTTGATTCCCCTGATATTCCTGTGTGGAGTTTGACTGCTGATGGTTCCTTTTCCATCCACTCTGCTTGGGATTGTTGGAGGGACAAGGGTCCAAAGGTTACTTGGTCTAAACTCATTTGGGGTCCTCCTGTTATCCCTAGGGTTAGTTTCATTGTGTGGCTGGCTATTCATGAGAGGTTAAACACTGGGGATAGGCTTCAAATCTTTGGTCTTCTAACTAGCCCTAGCTGCCCTTTGTGTCTTGCCCCTGAGGAGAACCATTCCCATCTGTTCTTTAGGTGTAATTACTCCTCTAGGATATGGGCTGCTATCCAAGCTAAATGTAATTCCAACTGGCCTTCTCTGCCCTGGTTGGAAATGGTTGAGTTTGCTACTAAATCCATTAATGGCAATTCTTTGAAAACTGTGATTTTGAAACTATCTTTTCTCTGCACTATCTACCACATTTGGATGGAGAGAAATAGTAGAATCTTTAGTAAGGTTTTCAAACCTGAAGAGGTTGTTACTAATTCTATCATCCAAATGGTTAGGGGCAGACTTCTATCTATGGAAAATGTGAAAAACTCTGCAGGTGACAATTGGTATTTGATGCAATGGAACTTGCCTCCTAAAATCTTGTTGCAGTCCCAAGCTGCTGCTGTTGAAAGGAGGCTGAGTGGTGTGAGTTTACCTACATTGAGGGTTGAGTGATGGTGAGGAGATACTGAGGGTTTTCTAATGAGGTTTTTGTTTTGCAGATTCTATCAGTTTGTTATGGATCCTACAGCTTTACAAAATCTGGAGAAAATGAAGGGAGGGTTGAGTGATGTGAGCCAGTATAATTGCTACCGTATATGTGGGTTGAGTGGGGGGAGGAAGTATATATATTTTATCCTAACTTTTACTATATATTATATATGTTTTGTGCAGGTTAATGGTACTTCCAAGTACACAGTTCCGCTGGATGGAATGAGTGAGCATGAGAAGTGTGGGCCGAGTGACGAGAGACCTTACATTGAGTGGAGTGTTCTCTTTTATTGTGGGTCGAGTGGGGGGAGGTCCTATACTGAGGGCTTGTTGTTTCTTCTTCTCTATGATTGGATCCTAGAAGATTTTGCTCACTTGTTTTGTATTAGTCTAGGCTGGTTGATGTTATCTATTGTACAAGATCCCTATCTATTTTAGGATATGGCTTTTGTACATTCAGTTGGCTTCTTCCACCCTTTGTTTCGGTTTGTGTTTGTATCTTTGTTTTGTGTAGTCTTGTTGTTGTTAGGGCCTGGGGCATGGCCCTTGTAATCGTGTAATTCTTTGTCTTTTATTTATTTCTTATTCACCCAAAAAAAAAGCAAGGTTAGTTTGTGTTAAACTTAGCCGCTTGAACTAATAAAACAATTTGTGGCCTAAGCTAATTAGTTCATAGAACAAAATAGAGAAGGATGGAGAAAGTTAGAGAGAAACTTTCTTCTTGGGAGGTAGAAGAGAAAGTTAGAGAAAAGAAAGCGAAACAGCAAGAAAATCAAAGGGAATTCAAGTTCACCCTTTTGGACTTGAGAATTGAACACTTGGGAGCTTTAGAAAACCTTAAACGAGGGGCATAAGTTAAAACTATTATTGTGAAGCTACGATTACGCAGAAAATTCTCTTTCCTAGAGGCTAAGCAATGTTAGTTTGGGTTAAACTTAGCCACAGAAGAAAATGAAACAATTATGGGCCTAAGCAAATTAGCTCCTAGAACAAAATAAAGAAGGATGGACAAAGATAGAGACAGACATTCTTCTTGAGGGCTTGGAGAGATTGTTAGAGAAAAGAAAGTGAAACAGGAAGAAAATCAAATGGAGTTCAAATTCATCAATTTGGACCTAAGAATTAAACACAAAGGTGATTCTGAAAACCATAATGAGTTGCTTAAGTAAAACTAATATCGTTAAGCGACAATTACTAAGAAAATTCTCTTTCTTCGATGCAAAGCAAGGTTAGTTTGAGTTAAACTTGGACAGTTAAGCTAATGAAACAATTAGTGGCATAAGCTAATTAGTTTCTAGAACCAAATAGAGAAGGATGGAGAACAACGGAGAAAGTTAGAGAGAAACTTTCTTCTTGGGAGGTTGAAGAGAAAATTAGAGAAAAGAAAGAGAAATAGCAAGAAAATCAAAGGGAATTCAAATTCATCCTTTTGGACATGAGAATTGAACACTTATGTGATTTAGAAAAACTTAAATGAGGTGCTTCAGTTAAACGAAAATCGTTAGGCTACAATTACGCAGAAAATTCTCTTTCTTATAGGCTAAGCATGGTTAGTCTAAGTTAAACTTGGCCGCTTGAGCTAATGAAACAATTAGTGGCCTTACACAGAAAATTCTCTTTCTTATAGGCTAAGCATGGTTAGTTTGAGTTAAACTTTGGCCGCTTGAGCTAATGAAACAATTAGTGGCCTAAGCTAATTAGTTTCTAGAAAAAAATCGAGAAGAACGGACAAAGTTAGGGAAAAACTTTATTCTAGAGCGCTAGAAGAGAAAGTTAGAGAAAACGAAGAGAAATCGGAAGAAAATCAAAGGTAATTCAAATTCACCCATTTGGAGTTGAGAATTGACCACATAGGTGATTTAGAAAACCATTAATGAGGTGCTTAAGTTAAACTAATATTGTTCAGCTACAATTACTCAGACAATTCTCATTCTTAGAGGCCAAGCAAGGTTAGTTTGTGTTTAACTTGGCCACCTACGCTAACGAAACAATTAGTGTCCTAAGCTAATTACTTCTTCGAACAAAATGGAGAAGGACGGATAAAGTTGGAGAGAAACTTTATTCTAGAGAGCTAGAAGAGAAAGTTAGAGAAAACAAAGGGAAATAGAAAGAAAATCAAACGGAATTAAAATTCATCCATTTGGACTTAAGAATTGAACACATAGGTGATTTAGAAAACCATAAATGAGGTGTTTAAGTTAAACTAATGTCATTAAGCTACAATTACTCTGAAAATTCTCTTTCTAGGAGGCTAAGCAAGGTTAGTTTGAGTTAAACTTGGCCACTTAAGCTAATGAAACAATTAGTGGCCTAAGCTAATTAGTTCCTAGAACAAAATAGAGAATGTTGGAGAAGGACGGACAAAGTTAGAGAAAAACTTTAATCTAGAGAGCTAGAAGAGAAAGTTAGGGAATTACGGGGTTGCAAAAAATAGGGGAAGAAAGCAGAGCTTCTCTCTCTATATTCTAGAGAGAGAAAACTCCCCCCCGGAGTGAAAATGGTGTTATTTTCCGGTTATCTTCCTCACCCATGAGGCAGGAAGTGTACTGTGTGAGTTACCAGTCCGGGTTTTCTTGGCTGGTCTGTTATTAATAGAGTGAGTTTTTGTGAGTTTGTGTTACGGTGCTGTTCCAGTGCATAAATTGATACAACCATATATTTTCATATATTGGCTGGAGTGTTTCCTATTCATGTCTGTACTGTCCAACTTGGGTTCTTCAAGATGGGAAGTTCTGATCATGGTGGGGAGTTGTTACAACCGATCTTTTCGATGCCGGAGTTTGTTCTGGTTGGAATCCATCCATGGTAGCGTTTCGGCACTATGGTGGTGAGGGATCTGTTTTAGGTGGTGGGCCTCACGTAGTAGTGTGTTTACGGGTGGTGTTCTGGCGTGGGGATTATTTCCGACGCTGGTATGAGTTCAACGTTGCTGGTTTGCTTTCCGGCGATTTAAACACCGATGATGGGATACGGAACCTTTGTTATAGTGAGTTAGCTGCTGTAGCTTGGGGCCGTGATATTTCTTTTGCTATTGTGTTGAGAAAGATGCAGTGTGTTGGTTGTTCAACGGGGTGATGCTCATTCTTGGGTGCCTCACTGAGCTGTGGCATGGTCTGTTTGGTTTTCTGTGGAGACTTGTGAAATTCACGCTTAGCCTGCGCCATTCTGTCACCGGCTTGGTTCAGACGTGATATTGTATGGGGTTGCTTCGGTTTCTTGGCCGGCGTTGTATACTCCTAGTTTAGGCTCAATGGCCAATTTGAGGGGACGAGTGAGCCTCACGTGAGCTCTTGAGCGTGGAGTAGCTGTACACTTTCCCGCCCACTCTAACCTGGTATTTGTTTTGATTTGTTTTCTTCAAGACTGGTTTTAAATTCTGTGGGCTGGTTTTGATTAAAATATAGTATTGTGTTTGGAAGGGTGTAGTGCAGCTGTCACTCTTGTGGAATTGGTTCAGAAGGCTATCATTTATATATATTATATATTATATATATATTTAGTGTGCCGTGTGGAGCCCACAATGTTTATAATAGTGGACCATTTTTATTATCAATTGGACTTTGTAGCATTGGTGGAAGTTTAAAGCTTGGGCTGCTGGGCCCACTTGGTTTATGGCTAGCACGTGGGGTTTATTGGGCCCACGGTTATTTTTGGACGGTTGGTTTGGTGTTTTTTCTGCCAAACCGTGGACTAGCTGTATCTGTGGGCTTTTGTCTCACTTGGGTTGTTGTGTGGTTACTGCATTAGTGGCCTTATTTTGGACTTCATTTATAGAAGTTAAGTGGGCCACTTATGAGGGTTTTTCGGTACAAATTTTATGGGCTCTATTTGGTCAATTTTCTGTGATTGTCTATTAGTGGCCATTGTTTATTGGATTCATTTGGAAACTTCTCTTGTTTAGACTCTTGGCAGCGGAACATATATAGTTAATGATTTTATGATGATTGATTGTGTGATCCTCATGTGACTCGATATGAGGGCGGTTTTGAGCCATCTTTGCCAAGAGTGATTGGGGGGTCACTGCTTTGGGGAATAGTGGTTCGATAACCAACCGAGTTAGAGACTGGGAGATGAGCGGGAGGATAGCTACCGGTTTTCTGGTTGCTTCTTATCTTCATGTGACCTGTCCTAATTGATCGTATTGCCACGCCTGACATGGAGTGAAGGGCACACTGCCGTGGGGTTTGAGGCTTGTGATCTACCAAGGAAGGGACTGGGGGATGTGATGATTGATCTCATGATTTTGTTGGCTGTGTTTTGGTTTTGTTACTAAGGGGCTATTGTAGTTTCACTTCAACTCCCTAGACCGTGGCTTATGGTTTGTGACCGTGCTAGCTTCATGTGACTCTGCTGGGACTTCTCATGGGGTATATTTTATCCTCCGTCACGGCTTTGGTTAAGTGGCTTGGATGTCACGGCTGTGAGGAGTGGGTTGCTTATTAGATTCCATGTTTTATCTGCAGTCGAGACTGGGGGCATGTGCGGTTGACTATCATCTTTGACTCGGCTTATGGGTTGTGGTTTTTTCAGTGTGTTTGTTATGGTTTTTAGCTTTGTGGTGTTTTTTGTGTGTATCTTTGCCCAAATATCCACCTCAAGTTTCTATCTATTATCTCTGATGGTAGGGGTTACTTGAGGACAAAAAGGATATATGGGCAGAGTTGGGGTTTTTTTGTGTTTTTCTCTTATTCCTGTTTGTCCTCCCCCCCCCCCCCCTTTTTCAGGGGGGTGCAGTGGTTGTTTATGTTGGTTATACTTGTTTTATTTGCTGTTGGGTGTGACTGGGGTATGCCCCTTGTAAACTTGTATATTTCATTGTCTTTATTTTATGACTTACTTACCCAAAAAAAAAAAAAAAAGAAAGAAAAAAGAGAAAGTTAGAGAAAACAAAAGGAAATAGGAAGAAAATCAAACAGAATTCAAATTTTTTTGGGTGGGTAACAGAATTCAAATTCATCCATTTGAACTTGAGAATTGAATACGTAAGTGATTTAGAAAACCATAAATGAAGTGTTTAAGTTAAACTAATGTCATTAAGCCACAAATACTCTGAAAATTCTCGGCCACTGAGAGATGGTCTACGAAACCTCTCCCTCCCTTCGGGGAGAGAAAACAGAATCTGGTTCGCAAATCGAGGCAAAGCACAAAAGAGTCCCGAGGTCCGGAGGTAAGGCTCTCAGCCGAAACTCCGTAACCTCAGAACGAGCACAACATGCGCAATCACCGGTGGTGTTAAAGGCCAAGAACAAACACCCTCTCTAAGCCTAGAATGTAGAGATATAGAGAGATATATGTACTTTTCCTTGGACAAATTTTTTTCAACCTCTCTAAAGGAGAGGGAGGCCCTCTCTTATAGAGAAACAAGAGGGTTCAAGCTTCTTGGAGAAGCTAGAGCAAAAGGTTCAAGCTTCTTAGAGAAGCTAGAGCAAAGGTTCAAAAGTTTCAAACTTCTTGGAGAAGCTAGAGCAAAGGGTTCAAGCTTCTTGGAGAAGCTTGAAGAAAGGTTCAAAAGGTTCAAACTTCCTCAAAAAGCTAAAACGAAGGTTCAAAAGGTTCAAGCTTCCTCAAGAAGCTAAAACGAAGGTTCAAAAGGTTCAAGCTTCCTCAAGAAGCCAAAACAAGGGTTCAAAAGGTTCAAGCTCCCTCAAGAAGCTAAAACGAAGGTTTAAAAGGTTCAAGCTCCCTCAGGAAACTAAAACGAAGGTTCAGAAGGTTCAACTTCCTCAAGAAGCTAAAACCAGGGTTCAAAAGGTTCAAGCTTCCTCGGAGAAGCTAGAGCAAAGGTTCAAAAGGTTCAAGCTTCCTCAAGAAGCTAAAACGAAGGTTCAAAAGTTCAAAATTTCAAGCTTCCTCAAGAAGCCAAAACAGGGGTTCAAAAGGTTCAAGCTCCCTCAAGAGGCTAAAACGAAGGTTCAAAAGGTTCAAGCTCCCTCAAGAAGCTAAAACGAAGGTTCAAAAGGTTCAGGCTCCCTCAGGAAGCTAAAACGAAGGTTCAGAAGGTTCAACTTCTTCAAGAAGCTAAAACCAGGGTTCAAAAGGTTCAAGCTCCCTCAAGAAGCTAAAACGAAGGTTGAAAAGGTCTAAGTGCCCTCAAGAAGATAAAACCAAGGTTCAAAAGGTTCAAGCTCCCTCAAGAAGCTAAAACGAAGGTTCAGAAGGTTTAACTTTCTCAAGAAGCTAAAATAAGGGTTCAAAAGGTTTAAGCTTCCTCAAGAAGCTAAAACGAAGGTTTAAAAGGTTCAAGCGGTCCCGAACCGAGGCGCACGACCGACGGCTCCGAAAACCGGAAAATGGTCTCCAAACGGGAACAGTGGTCTATGACCACGAAAAGTAGCCTACGGCCACTGAGAGATGGTCAACGAAACCTCTCCCTCCCTTCGGGGAGAGAAAACAGAACCTGGTTCGCAAATCGAGGCAAAGCACAAAAGAGTCCCGAGGTCCGGAGGTAAGGCTCTCAGCCGAAACTCCGTAACCTCAGAACGAGCACAACATGCGCAATCAGCGGTGGTGTTAAAGGCCAAGAACAAACACCCTCTCTAAGCCTACAATGTACATATATAGAGAGATATATGTGCTTTTCCTTAGACAAATTTTTTTTAACCTCTCTAAAGGAGAGGGAGGCCCTCTCTTATAGAGAAACAAGAGGGTTCAAGCTTCTTGGAGAAGCTTGAGCAAAAGGTTCAAGCTTCTTAGAGAAGCTAGAGCAAAGGTTCAAAAGTTTCAAGCTTCTTGGAGAAGCTAGAGCAAAGGGTTCAAGCTTCTTGGAGAAGCTCGAGCAAAGGTTCAAAAGGTTCAAGCTTCGTCAAGAAGCTAAAACGAAGGTTCAAAAGGTTCAAGCTCCCTCAAGAAGCTAAAACCAGGGTTGAAAAGGTTCAAGCTTCGTCGGAGAAGCTAGAGCAAAGGTTCAAAAGGTTCAAGCTTCCTCAAGAAGCTAAAACGAAGGTTGAAAAGTTCAAAATTTCAAGCTTCCTCAAGAAGCGAAAACAGGGGTTTAAAAGGTTCAAGCTCCCTCAAAAGGCTAAAACGAAGGTTCAAAAGGTTCAAGCTCCCTCAAGAAGCTAAAACGAAGGTTCAAAAGGTTTAGGCTCCCTCAGGAAGCTAAAACGAAGGTTCAGAAGGTTCAACTTCGTCAAGAAGCTAAAACCAGGGTTCAAAAGGTTCAAGCTCCCTCAAGAAGCTAAAACGATGGTCCAAAAGGTCCAAGCCCCCTCAAGAAGCTAAAACCAAGGTTCAAAAGGTTCAAGCTCCCTCGAGAAGCAAAAACGAAGGTTCAGAAGGTTTAACTTCCTCAAGAAGCTAAAATAAGGGTTCAAAAGGTTCAAGCTTCCTCAAGAAGCTAAAACGAAGGTTCAAAAGGTTCAAGCTGTCCAAAAACCGTGCTAAACGGAGAAAGTTAAGCGGTCCCGAACCGAGGTGCACGACTGACGGCTCCGAAAACTGAAAAATGGTCTCCATACGGGAACAGTGCTCTACGACCACGAAATGTAGCCTACGGCCACTGAGAGATGGTCTACGAAACCTCTCCCTCCCTTCGGGGAGAGAAAATAGAACCTGATTCGCAAATCGAGGCAAAGCACAAAAGAGTCCCGAGGTCCGGAGGTAAGGCTCTCAGCCAAAACTCCGTAACCTCAGAACGAGCACAACATGCGCAATCACCGGTGGTGTTAAAGGCCAAGAACAAACACCCTCTCTAAGCCTAGAATGTAGAGATATAGAGAGATATATGTGCTTTTCCTTAGACAAATTTTTTTCAACCTCTCTAAAGGAGAGGGAGGCCCTCTCTTATAGAGAAACAAGAGGGTTCAAGCTTCTTGGAGAAGCTAGAGCAAAAGGTTCAAGCTTCTCAAGGAATGCTGATCTTGTTGACCTTTCTTATGGGGGGTGTCAGTTTACTTGGGCTAATAAAAGATCCTCGGGAGAGTATATTGCTACTAAAATCGACAGAATTCTGGTTAATGAATCTTGGCTTGATCATTTCCCCACTTCCACAGCTATGTTCCTTCCTTCTGGGGTCTCTGACCATTCCCCTGCTGTTGTAACTGTGACTGATAAGGCCATCTCCTTCAAAAAGCCTTTCAAATATTTTGATTTTTGGGCGAATCATGAGGATTTCCTCCCCAAAGTTGCTCAGGATTGGAGTCAGTATGTCCATGGGGTTCCCATGTTTAGAGTGTGCAAAAAACTTCGTAGCTTGAAACCTATTCTTAAGTCCTTGAATAAAAAGGATTTCAGTGACATCTCTACTAGAGTTCTTGCTACCAAAGCGGAGTTAGATTCTATCCAACTGAAACTGGATAAGGATCCCCACATTCTCTCATTCCAAACTCTTGAGAGAAATCTTTTCAAAAAATATGTGGACCTTAGTGCTGTTGAGGAAAGCTTAGCACACCAAAAATCTAGGGTCCAATGGCTTGGTTTGGGTGATAAAAACAGTAGTTTTTTCTTTAGATCAGTTAAGAGTAACATCAATAGAGGCAAAATTCTTAATGTCGAGATGGAGGATGGTGGTATCTCTACTAATCCGGAAAATGTTCATGATGCTTTCGTCAATTACTTTTCCAAGCTTTTTGGCTCTCCACCTCAGGACCATTACAGTGGTGCTGGTAGAATTAATTCTCTGATCCAGTCTAGAGTTTCGTCTGTCCAAGCCATTGATCTTGCTCGTCCGGTCTCTGACCAAGAGATTAAGGATGTTTTCTGGTCTCTTAAAGCCAACAAGGCCCCTGGCCCCGATGGCTTCTCTGCTGGTTTCTTTAAGAGCGCGTGGACCATCGTTGGGAAAGATGTTACCCAAGCGATTAGATCTTTCTTTGAGTCTGGTAAACTTCTTAGCGAGATTAATAATACCATCATTGCGCTCATACCCAAAATTCCTAATCCGGTGAAAGTTGGGGATTACAGACCTATTTCTTGTTGCAATACAATCTACAAATGCATTGCTAAGATTATTGCCAACAGGATTAAAGGTGTCCTTCTTGATCTCATTGATCCTGTTCAATCTGCTTTTGTTCAGGGGAGAAGGATATCTGATAATATCTTTTTATCTCAGGAACTCATGAGAGGTTATCATAGACATTCTCCCACTCCTAAATGTGCCATGAAAGTTGATTTAATGAAAGCTTATGATACCGTTAGTTGGGATTTTATCATTGACATCCTCACTGCTATGGGCTTCCCTCATAAAATGATTTCTTGGGTTAGAGCCTGCATTACTAGCCCTTCTTTCTCTATATGCATCAATGGTAGCCTTCATGGCCACTTTAAAGGTGCTAGAGGTCTTAGGCAGGGTGACCCCATGTCCCCCTATCTATTTGTTCTGGCTATGGAAATTCTTGCGAGGATCTTAGCTGAAAAATCTAAGCATCCTCTCTTTAAATTCCATTGGAGATGTGAGAAAACTAAAATCGTCAACCTTTGCTTCGCCGATGATCTCATGATATTCAGCAAAGGTGATGTTAACACTGTGAAGTTGATTATGGATGGTTTGGATGAGTTTAGATCTTTATCTGGCCTCACCCCTAATCCTAGCAAGAGTAGTTTGTACTTTTCTGGTTGTAACAAGAATCTGAGGGAGGATATTCTTGAGGTGGTTCCATTCTCCGAAGGGTCTCTTCCCGTTAAATATCTTGGAGTGCCTCTTATTACTACTAAGTTGAAAGCAACTGATTGCAAACAACTTGTAGATAGAATCACTAAAAGAATAAACAGTTGGACCAATAAGCTGCTATCCTATGCTGGTAGGGCTCAGCTCATCCAAACCATTTTGTTCTCAATGCAAGTTTATTGGTCTTCATTGTTTATTCTTCCCAAGAAGGTCATTAGGGAGATTGAGAATACTCTTAGAGCTTTTCTCTGGTCTGGTACTGATCTTAGGAAGCATTGTGCTAAGATAGCTTGGGATAGTGTCTGTACTCCTAAAAAGGAGGGTGGCCTTGGATTCAAATCTCTTGAGGTTTGGAACAAGGCTGCGGTTGCTAAGCATATTTGGTTCCTTTTTTCTGGAGGGGAGAAGTCTATGTGGTGTCAGTGGGTTAAGTCCTATCTTCTTAAGGGGAGATGTTTCTGGAGAGTTAAATCCCCTAGTGACCCTTCTTGGGTCTGGAGAAAAGTTCTCTCTCTTAGACCTGTTATCTACCCTCTCATTAAGCATAAGATTGGAAATGGCCAAAATACTTTCTTATGGTATGACAATTGGCATCCTGTGGGTTCTTTGTGGGATAAGTATGGGGATAGAATCTTGTATGACTCTGGTCTCAATGGGGATACTAAAGTTAGTCATATCATTTATGGGAGTAACTGGAGATGGCCCTTTCCTAATTCTTGGGAACTCAGGGAATTAATCTCTAGTACTCCCAACAGTTGTCAGCCTAACCCCTTAGCTGCTGATAAACTCATTTGGACCCTCAATCTTGATGGGGAATTCTCTATTAAATCTGTTTGGAACTTGTGGAGAAATAAGCGGGCCATTGTTCCTTGGCACAATCTGGTTTGGGGTTCGTTTACTATCCCTAAAGTCAGTTTCATTGTTTGGCTGGCTATCTTTGGCAGGTTGAATACCTGTGATAGGCTACAATTATTTGGCATCTCCTCTAGCCTAGTTTGCCCATTTTGCCTTGATCATAATGAGAGCCATCCACATCTTTTCTTTGACTGCATGTTTACCCAGAGAATTTGGTATGCTATTCAAAGTAAATGCAATGTCCAACTGAATGATGTGCCTTGGCCTGATACTGTTACACTGATTGTTCAAGAGAACAAAGGCAAATCTCTTAAATCTGTTATCATGAGACTCTCCTTCCTTTGTACTGTGTACCATGTGTGGATTGAAAGGAATAACAGAATTTTCAATAAAGTTTGTAAACCTGTTGAGGTGATTCTTAAATCTATTGTGCTCATGGTTAGAAGTAGATTATTGTCTGCAAACAATATCCATCCTAATGCAGGTGATGCATGGTTCCTTTCCCAATGGAACCTCCCAAGTTCTATTCTGAAGCCCCATCTCCACAATAATGGGAGGGCTGCTGAGTGATGTGAGTTCCTATATGCGAGGGTCGAGTGATAGGGAGCTTGATATTGAGTGTTATCTAATTATTTGCTCCATGTGTAGGGACTGGCTTTTGGAATTTCATGAAATCTGTGTGTTGAGTGTGGTGAGATACAGAGTTACCAATGATGTTCCATTTTTCGATAGGTCTTGTGGGTTGAGTGATATTAGCCACAAAACTAATAACAGCACTGTTATGTGTTCGGTCTGTGGGTTGAGTGATCTTAGCACTAAAATGTATTTGTTACTAATCAATATATATATTGTAAATCTTTATGTGCAGGTTAAGGAAGCAATTCCCGAGTTTTGTGAGGTCATATATTTGTGGGTCGAGTGTAGTGAGCAAGAAATGTGTGTACCACTTTCATTTTTCTTTCTTACTTTTCTGAATATGGGTGCTGTTTCTTCTGTGTTTGGTTGGCAGGACCTATTACAATGTCTAGGTGATTCTTCTTACAACATCTCTAATTGGGTTGCTGCGTTGGTGATTGACTGGTTTCGTGGAATGGCTGCTCCAAGCGCCTTCTGGGTTGCTCAGTGTGTCCAAAAGTTGTCTTTCAATTACTTTCTTTTTTGTAATTACTATACAAACATAGCTGTTTTGCCTACCCTAGTGGGATGTACTAGGGGTTACGGGTTATACTCTTATCTTCACACCTATGTGCTGCTCGTGCTAGGTTACATATGGATTTTGGCATGTGGATTTTGGATTTCATTGATAGTGGCTTGTCTAGTGGGATATAATAGAACTATTATGTTGCTGTTTGTGACCACTAGGAGTGCACCTCATTTTGGTATGTTACCCAGCGGTTTGGTCTGTTACCCATCCCGTGGGGAATTTTTAGCTTGGTTGCTGGTTCGGGTGATTGGTTCTTGGTGAAAGTTTGGTAGCTGCTGCGTTGAGTTTTGTCTTTCGTTTCAGAATCTTTTTCTCTTTTCTTGTTTATTTCCTCGCTCCTGTTCAATGGTTATTTCTCAGATATAGCGCTTGAACAGTTGCGTTTGTTCTGGTTTTGTTTGCTTGTTTCTCTTGTATAGCTTGTGTAGGGCCTGGGGCATGCCCCTTGTAATCATGTAATCTTGTTCATTTTTCTATTTTATTTTATGTCTTATTCACCCAAAAAAAAAGGTTCAAGCTTCTTAGAGAAGCTAGAGCAAAGGTTCAAAAGTTTCAAGCTTCTTAGAGAAGCTAGAGCAAAGGGTTCAAGCTTCTTGGAGAAGCTCGAGCAAAGGTTCAAAAGGTTCAAGCTTCCTCAAGAAGCTAAAACGAAGGTTCAAAAGGTTCAAGCTACCTCAAGAAGCTAAAACCGGGTTCAAAAGGTTCAAGCTTCCTCAGAGAAGCTAGAGCAAAGGTTCAAAAGGTTCAAGCTTCCTCAAGAAGCTAAAACCAGGGTTCAAAAGGTTCAAGCTTCCTCAAGAAGCTAAAACGAAGGTTGAAAAGTTCAAAATTTCAAGCTTCCTCAAGAAGCGAAAACAGGGGTTTAAAAGGTTCAAGCTCCCTCAAAAGGCTAAAACGAAGGTTCAAAAGGTTCAAGCTCCCTCAAGAAGCTAAAATGAAGGTTCAAAAGGTTTAGGCTCCCTCAGGAAGCTAAAACGAAGGTTCAGAAGGTTCAACTTCGTCAAGAAGCTAAAACCAGGGTTCAAAAGGTTCAAGCTCCCTCAAGAAGCTAAAACGATGGTTCAAAAGGTCCAAGCGCCCTCAAGAAGCTAAAACCAAGGTTCAAAAGGTTCAAGCTCCCTCGAGAAGCTAAAACGAAGGTTCAGAAGGTTTAACTTCCTCAGGAAGCTAAAATAAGGGTTCAAAAGGTTCAAGCTTCCTCAAGAAGCTAAAACGAAGGTTCAAAAGGTTCAAGCTGTCCAAAAACCGTGCCAAACGGAGAAAGTTAAGCGGTCCCGAACCGAGGCGCACGACCGACGGCTCCGAAAATCGGAAAATGTTCTCGAAACGAGAACAGTGGTCTACGACCACGAAAAGTAGCCTACGGCCAGTAAGAGATGGTCTACGAAACCTCATCCTCCCTTCGGGGAGAGAAAACAGAACCTGGTTCGCAAATCGAGGCAAAGCACAAAAGAGTCCCGAGGTCCGGAGGTAAGGCTCTCAGCCGAAACTGCGTAACCTCAGAACGAGCACAACATGCGCAATCAGCGGTGGTGTTAAAGGCCAAGAACAAACACCCTCTCTAAGCCTACAATGTAGAGATATAGAGAGATATATGTGCTTTTCGTTAGACAAATTTTTTTCAACCTCTCTAAAGGAGAGGGAGGCCCTCTCTTATAGAGAAACAAGAGGGTTCAAGCTTCTTGGAGAAGCTAGAGCAAAAGGTTCAAGCTTCTTAGAGAAGCTAGAGCAAAGGTTCAAAAGTTTCAAGCTTCTTGGAGAAGCTAGAGCAAAGGGTTCAAGCTTCTTGGAGAAGCTCGAGCAAAGGTTCAAAAGGTTCAAGCTTCCTCAAGAAGCTAAAACGAAGGTTCAAAAGGTTCAAGCTACCTCAAGAAGCTAAAACCAGGGTTCAAAAGGTTCAAGCTTCCTCGGAGAAGCTAGAGCAAAGGTTCAAAAGGTTCAAGCTTCCTCAAGAAGCTAAAACCAGGGTTCAAAAGGTTCAAGCTTCCTCAAGAAGCTAAAACGAAGGTTGAAAAGTTCAAAATTTCAAGCTTCCTCAAGAAGCGAAAACAGGGGTTTAAAAGGTTCAAGCTCCCTCAAAAGGCTAAAACGAAGGTTCAAAAGGTTCAAGCTCCCTCAAGAAGCTAAAACGAAGGTTCAAAAGGTTTAGGCTCCCTCAGGAAGCTAAAACGAAGGTTCAGAAGGTTCAACTTCGTCAAGAAGCTAAAACCAGGGTTCAAAAGGTTCAAGCTCCCTCAAGAAGCTAAAACGATGGTTCAAAAGGTCCAAGCGCCCTCAAGAAGCTAAAACCAAGGTTCAAAAGGTTCAAGCTCCCTCGAGAAGCTAAAACGAAGGTTCAGAAGGTTTAACTTCCTCAAGAAGCTAAAATAAGGGTTCAAAAGGTTCAAGCTTCCTCAAGAAGCTAAAACGAAGGTTCAAAAGGTTCAAGCTGTCCAAAAACCGTGCCAAACGGAGAAAGTTAAGCGGTCCCGAACCGAGGCGCACGACCGACGGTTCCGAAAACCGGAAAATGGTCTCGAAACGAGAACAGTGGTCTACGACCACGAAAAGTAGCCTACGGCCAGTAAGAGATGGTCTACGAAACCTCACCCTCCCTTCGGGGAGAGAAAACAGAACCTGGTTCGCAAATCGAGGCAAAGCACAAAAGAGTCCCGAGGTCCGGAGGTAAGGCTCTCAGCCGAAACTCCGTAACCTCAGAACGAGCACAACATGCGCAATCACCGGTGGTGTTAAAGGCCAAGAACAAACACCCTCTCTAAGCCTAGAATGTAGAGATATAGAGAGATATATGTGCTTTTCCTTAGACAAATTTTTTTCAACCTCTCTAAAGGAGAGGGAGGCCCTCTCTTATAGAGAAACAAGAGGGTTCAAGCTTCTTGGAGAAGCTAGAGCAAAAGGTTCAAGCTTCTTAGAGAAGCTAGAGCAAAGGTTCAAAAGTTTCAAGCTTCTTGGAGAAGCTAGAGCAAAGGGTTCAAGCTTCTTGGAGAAGCTCGAGCAGGTTCAAAGGTTCAAGCTTCGTCAAGAAGCTAAAACGAAGGTTCAAAAGGTTCAAGCTACCTCAAGAAGCTAAAACCAGGGTTCAAAAGGTTCAAGCTTCCTTGGAGAAGCTAGAGCAAAGGTTCAAAAAGTTCAAGCTTCCTCAAGAAGCTAAAACCAGGGTTCAAAAGGTTCAAGCTTCCTCAAGAAGCTAAAACGAGGTTTGAAAAGTTCAAAATTTCAAGCTTCCTCAAGAAGCGAAACAGGGGTTTAAAAGGTTCAAGCTCCCTCAAAAGGCTAAAACGAAGGTTCAAAAGGTTCAAGCTCCCTCAAGAAGCTAAAACGAAGGTTCAAAAGGTTTAGGCTCCCTCAGAAGCTAAAACGAAGGTTCAGAAGGTTCAACTTCGTCAAGAAGCTAAAACCAGGGTTCAAAAGGTTCAAGCTCCCTCAAGAAGCTAAAACGATGGTTCAAAAGGTCCAAGCGCCCTCAAGAAGCTAAAACCAAGGTTCAAAAGGTTCAAGCTCCCTCGAGAAGCTAAAACGAAGGTTCAGAAGGTTTAACTTCCTCAAGAAGCTAAAATAAGGGTTCAAAAGGTTCAAGCTTCCTCAAGAAGCTAAAATGAAGGTTCAAAAGGTTCAAGCTGTCCAAAAACCGTGCCAAACGGAGAAAGTTAAGCGGTCCCGAACCGAGGCGCACGACCGACGGCTCCGAAAACTGAAAAATGGTCTCGAAACGAGAACAGTGGTCTAGACCACGAAAAGTAGCCTACGGCTAGTAAGAGATGGTCTACAAACCTCACCCTCCCTTCGGGGGAGAAAACAGACCTGGTTCGCAAATCGAGGCAAAGCACAAAAGAGTCCCGAGGTCCGGAGGTAAGGCTCTCAGCCGAAACTCCGTAACCTCAGAACGAGCACAACATGCGCAATCACCGGTGGTGTTAAAGCCAAGAACCACCCTCTAAGCCTAGAATGTAGAGATATAGAGAGATAATGTGCTTTTCCTTAGACAAATTTTTTTCAACCTCTCTAAAGGAGAGGGAGGCCCTCTCTTATAGAGAAACAGAGGGTTCAAGCTTCTGGAGAAGCTAGAGCAAAAGGTTCAAGCTTCTTAGAGAAGCTAGAGCAAAGGTTCAAAAAAAGTTTTAAGCTTCTTGGAGAAGCTAGAGCAAAGGGTTCAAGCTTCTTGGAGAAGCTCGAGCAAAGGTTCAAAGGTTCAAGCTTCCTCAAGAAGCTAAACGAAGGTTCAAAAGGTTCAAGCTACCTCAAGAAGCTAAACACAGAGTTCAAAAGGTTCAAGCTTCCTCGGAAAGCTAGAGCAAAGGTTCAAAAGGTTCAAAGCTTCTCAAGAAGCTAAAACCGGGTTCAAAAGGTTCAAGCTCCTTAAGAGTTCAAAATGAAGGTTCAGAAGGTTCAACTTCCTCAAGAAGCTAAAACCAGGGTTTCAAAGGTTGAAGCTTCCTCGGAGAAGCTGGAGCATAGGTTCAAAGGTTCAAGCTTCCTCAAGAAGCTAAACCAGGGGTTCAAAAGGTTGAAGCTTCCTCAAAAGCCAAAACAAGGTTCAAAAGGTTCAAGCTCCCTCAAGAAGCTAAAACAAAGGTTCAAAAGGTTCAAGCTCCCTCAACAAGCTAAAACGAAGGTTCAAAAGGTTCAGCTCCCTCAGGAAACTAAAACGAAGGTTCAAAGGTTCAACTTCCTCAGAGCTAAAACGAGGGTTCAAAGGTTGAAGCTTCCTCAGAAGCTAGAGCCTAGGTTCAGAAGGTTCAAGTTTCCTCGGAGAAGCTAGAGCAAAAGGTTCAAAAGTTCAAGCTTCCTCAAGAAGCTAAAACGATGGTTCAAAAGGTTCAAGCTTCCAAGCTTCCTCAAGAGCTACGAAGGTTGAAAAGCTGAAAATTTCAAGCTTCCTCAAAAGCCAAAACAGGGGTTCAAAAGGTTCAAGCTCCCTCAAGAGGCTAAAAACGAAGGTTCAAAAGGTTCAAGCTCCGTCAAGAAGCTAAAACGAAGGGTCAAAAGGTTCAGGCTCCCTCAGGAATTTAAAACGAAGGTTCAGAAGGTTCAACTTCGTCAAAAGCTAAAACCGGGGTTCAAAAGGTTCAAACTCCCTCAAGAAGCTAAAATGGAGGTTCAAAAGGTCCAAGCGCCCTCAAGAAGCTAAAACCAAGGTTCAAATGGTTCAAGCTCCCTCAAGAAGCTAAAACGAAGGTTCAGAAGGTTTAACTTCCTCAAGAAGCTAAAATAAGGGTTCAAAAGGTTCAAGCTTCCTCAAGAAGCTAAAACGAAGGTTCAAAAGGTTCAAGCTGTCCAAAAACTGTGCCAAACGGAGAGAGTTAAGCGGTCCCAAACCGAGGCGCACGACAGACGGCTCCGAAAACCGGAAAATGGTCTCCAAACGGGAACAGTGCTCTACGACCACGAAAAGTAGCCTACGGCCACTGAGAGATGGTCTACGAAACCTCTCCCTCCCTTCGGGGAGAAAAACAGACCTGGTTCGCAAATCGAGGCAAAGCACAAAAGAGTCCCGAGGTCCGGAGGTAAGGCTCTCAGCCGAAACTCCGTAACCTCAGAACGAGCACAACATGCGCAATCAGCGGTGGTGTTAAAAGGCCAAGAACAAACACCCTCTCTAAGCCTAGAATGTAGAGATATAGAGAGATATATGCTTTTCCTTAGACAAATTTTTTTCAACCTCTCTAAAGGAGAGGGAGGCCCTCTCTTATAGAGAAACAAGAGGGTTCAAACTTCTTGGAGAAGCTAGAGCAAAAGGGTTCAAGCTTCTTAGAGAAGCTAGAGCAAAAGGTTCAAAAGTTTCAAGCTTCTTGGAGAAGCTAGAGCAAACGTTCAAGCTTCTTGGAGAAGCTAGAGCAAAGGTTCAAAAGGTTCAAGCTTCCTCAAGAAGCTAAAACGAAGGTTCAAAAGGTTCAAGCTTCCCAAGAAGCTAAACGAAGGTTCAAATGGTTCAAGCTTCCTCAAGAAGCCAAAACAAGGGTTAAAAGGTTCAAGCTCCTCAAGAAGCTAAACGAAGGTTCGAAAGGTTCAAGCTCCCTCAAAAGCTAAAACGAAGGTTCAAAAGGTTCAAGCTCCTCAGGAAACTAAAACGAAGGTTCAGAAGGTTCAACTTCCTCAAGAAGCTAAAACCAGGGTTCAAAAGGTTCAAACTTCCTCAAGAAGCTAGACCGAAGGTTCAAAACGTTCAAGCTTCCCCAAGAAGCTAAAACGAAGGTTCAGAAGGTTCAAGCTTCCTCAAGAAGCTAAAACGAAGGTTGAAAAGTTCAAAATTTTCAAGCTTCCTCAAGAAGCCAAAACAGGGGTTCAAAAGGTTCAAGCTCCTCAAGAGGCTAAAACGAAGGTTCAAAAGGTTCAAGCTCCCTCAAGAAGCTAAAACGAAGGTTCAAGGTTCAGGCCCCCTCAGGAATCTAAAACGAAGGTTCAGAAGGTTCACTTCGTCAAGAAGCTAAAACCAGAGTTCAAAAGGTTAAGCTCCCTCAAGAAGCTAAAACGAAGGTTCAAAAGGTCCAAGCGCCCTCAAAGCTAAAACCAAGGTTCAAAAGGTTGAAGCTCCCTCAAGAAGCTAAAACGAAGGTTCAGAAGGTTTAACTTCCTCAAAAAGCTAAAATAATGGTTCAAAAGGTTCAAGCTTCCTAAAGAAGCTAAAACGAAGGTTCAAAAAGTTCAAGCTGTCCAAAAACCGTGCCAAACGGAGAAAGTTAAGCGGTCCCGAACCGAGGCGCACGACCGACGGCTCCGAAAACCGGAAAATGGTCTCGAAACGAGAACAGTGGTCTATGACCACGAAAAGTTGCCTACGGCCACTGAGAGATGGTCTTACGAAACCTCTCCCTCCTTCGGGAGAGAAAACAGAACCTGGTTCGCAAATCGAGGCAAAGCACAAAAGAGTCCGAGTTCCGGAGGTAAGGCTCTCAGCCGAAACTCCGTAACCTCAGAACGAGCACAACATGCGCATCACCGGTGGTGTTAAAGGCCAAGAACAAACACCCTCTCTAAGCTAGAATGTAGAGATATAGAGAGATATATGTGCTTTTCCTTAGACAAATTTTTTTCAACCTCTCTAAAGGAGAGGAGGCCCTCTCTTATAGAGAAACAAGAGGGTTCAAGCTTCTTGGAAAGCTAGAGCAAAGGTTCAAGCTTCTTAGAGAAGCTAGAGCAAAGGTTCAAAAGTTTCAAGCTTCTTGGAGAAGCTAGAGCAAAGGGTTCAAGCTTCTTGGAGAAGCTAGAGCAAGGTTCAAAAGGTTCAAGCTTCCTCAAAAAGCTAAACGAAGGTTCAAAAGGTTCAAGCTTCCTCAAAGCCAAAACAAGGGTCAAAAGGTTCAAGCTCCCTCAAGAAGCTAAAACGAGGTTCAAAAGGTTCAAGCTCCCTCAAGAAGCTAAAACGAAGGTTCAAAAGGTTCAAGCTCCCTCAGGAAACTAAAACGAAGTTCAGAAGGTTCAACTTCCTCAAGAAGCTAAAACCAGGGTTCAAAAGGTTCAAGCTTTCTCGGAGAGCTAGAGCAAAGGTTCAGAAGGTTCAAGCTTCCTCAAGAAGCTAAAACAGGTTCAAAAGGTTCAAGCTTTCAAGCTTCCTCAAGAACTAAAACAAGGTTGAAAGTTCAAAATTTTCAAGCTTCCTCAGAAGCCAAAACAGGGGTTCAAATGGTTCAAGCTCCCTCAAGAGGCTGAAACGAAGGTCTAAAGGTTCAGCTCCCTCAAGAAGCTAAAACGAAGGTTCAAAAGTTCAGGCTCCCTCAGGAAGCTAAACGAAGGTTCAGAAGGTTCAACTTCGTCAAGAAGCTAAACCATCTTCAAAAGGTTAAGCTCCCTCAAGAAGCTAAAACGAAGGTTCAAAAGGTCCAAGCGCCTCCAAGAAGCTAAAACCAAGGTTCAAAAGGTTGAAGCTCCCTCAAGAAGCTAAAACGAAGGTTCAGAACGTTTAACTTCCTCAAGAAGCTAAAATAAGGGTTCAAAAGGTTCAAGCTTCCTCAAGAAGCTAAAAGAAGGTTCAAAAAGGTTCAAGCTGTCCAAAAACCGTGCAAACGGAGAAAGTTAAGCGGTCCGAACCGAGGCGCACGACCGACGGCTCCGAAAACCAGAAAATGGTCTCCAAACGGGAACAGTGGTCTACGACCACGAAAAATAGCCTACGGCCACTGAGAGATGGTCTACGAAACCTCTCCCTCCCTTCGGGAAGAGAAAACAGAAACTGGTTCGCAAATCGAGGCAAAGCACAAAAGAGTCCCGAGGTCCGGAGGTAAGGCTCTCAGCCGAAACTCCGTAACCTGAGAACGAGCACAACATGCGCAATCACCGGTGGTGTTAAAGGCCAAGAACAAACACCCTCTCTAAGCCTAGAATGTAGAGATATAGAGAGATATATGTGCTTTTCCTTAGACAATTTTTTTCAACCTCTCTCAAGGAGAGGGAGGCCCCTCTTATAGAGAAACAAGAGGGTTCAAGCTTCTTGGAGAAGCTAGAGCAAAAGGTTCAAGCTTCTTAGAGACTAGAGCAAAGGTTCAAAGTTTCAAGCTTCTTGGAGAAGCTAGAGCAAAGGGTCAAGCTTCTTGGAGAAGCTAGAGCAAAGGTTCAAAAGGTTCAAGCTTCCTCAAGAAGCTAAAACGAAGGTTCAAAAGGTTTAAGCTCCCTCAAGAAGCTAAAACGAAGGTTCAAAAGGTTCAAGCTCCCTCAGGAAACTAAAACGAAGGTTCAAAAGGTTCAAGTTTCCTCAAGAAGCTAAAACCAGGGTTCAAAAGGTTCAAGCTTCCTCAACAAGCCAAAACAAGGGTTCAAAAGGTTCAAGCTCCCTCAAGAAGCTAAAATGAAGGTTCAAAAGGTTCAAGCTCCCTCAACAAGCTAAAACGAAGGTTCAAAAGGTTCAAGCTCCCTCAGGAAACTAAAACGAAGGTTCAGAAGGTTCAACTTCCTCAAGAAGCTAAAACCAGGGTTCAAAAGGTTGAAGCGTCCTCGGAGAAACTAGAGCAAAGGTTCAAAAGGTTCAAGCTTCCTCAGAGAAACTAGAGCAAAGGTTCAAAAGGTTCAAGCTTCCTCAAGAAGCTAAAACGAAGGTTCAAAAGGTTCAAGCTTCCTCGAGAAGCTAAAACGAAGGTTGAAAAGTTGAAAATTTCAAGCTTCCTCAAAAAGCCAAAACAAGGGTTCAAAAGGTTCAAGCTCCCTCAAGAGGCTAAAACAAAGGTTCAAAAGGTTCAAGCTCCCTCAAGAAGCTAAAACGAAGGGTCAAAAGGTTCAGGCTCCCTCAGGAATCTAAAACGAAGGTTCAGAACGTTCAACTCCGTCAAGAAGCTAAAACCGGGGTTCAAAAGGTTCAAGCTCCCTCAAGAAGCTAAAACGGAGGTTCAAAAGGTCCAAGCGCCCTCAAGAAGCTAAAACCAAGGTTCAAAAGGTTCAAGCTCCCTCAAGAAGCTAAAACGAAGGTTCAGAAAGTTTAACTTCCTCAAGAAGCTAAAATAAGTGTTCAAAAGGTTCAAACTTCCTCAAGAAGCTAAAACGAAGGTTCAAAATGTTCAAGCTGTCCAAAAACTGTGCCAAACGGAGAAAGTTAAGCGGTCCCGAACCGAGGCGCACGACCGATGGCTCCGAAAACCGGAAAATGGTCTCCAAACGGGAACAGTGCTCTACGACCACGGAAAGTAGCCTACGGCCACTGAGAGATGGTCTACAAAACCTCTCCCTCCCTTCGGGGAGAGAAAACAGAACCTGGTTCGCAAATCGAGGCAAAGCACAAAACAGTCCCGTGGTCCGGAGGTAAGGCTCTCAGCCGAAACTCCGTAACCTCAGAACGAGCACAACATGCGCAATCAGCGGCGGTGGTAAAGGCCAAGAACAAACACCCTCTCTAAGCCTCGAATGTAGAGATATAGAGAGATATATGTGCTTTTCCTTAGTCAAATTTTTTTCAACCTCTCTAAAGGAGAGGGAGGCCCTCTCTTATAGAGAAACAAGAGGGTTCAAGCTTCTTGGAGAAGCTAGAGCAAAAGGTTCAAGCTTCTTAGAGAAGCTAGAGCAAAGGTTCAAAAGTTTCAAGCTTCTTGGAGAAGCCAGAGCAAAGTGTTCAAGCTTCTTGAGAAGCTAGAGCAAGGTTCAAAAGGTTCAAGCTTCCTCAAGAAGCTAAAACGAAGGTTCAAAAGGTTCAAGCTTCCTCAAGAAGCTAAAATGAAGGTTCAAGGTTCAAGCTTCCTCAAGAAGCTAAAACGAAGGTTCAAAAGGTTCAAGCTTCCTCAAGAAGCCAAAACAAGGGTTTAAAAGGTTCAAGCTCCCTCAGAAGCTAAAACGAAGGTTCAAAGGTTCAAGCTCCCTCAAAAGCTAAAACGAAGGTTCAAGGTTCAAGCTCCTCAAACTAAAAACGAAGGTTCAGAAGGTTCAACTTCCTCAAGAAGCTAAAACAGGTCCAAAAGGTTCAAGCTTCCTCGGAGAAGCTAGAGCAAGGTCAAAGGTTCAGGCTTCCTCAAGAAGCTAAACGAGTTTCAAAAGGTTCAAGCTTCCTCAAGAACCTAAAACGAAGGTTGAAAGTTCAAAATTTCAAGCTTCATCAAGAAGCCAAAACAGGTTCAAAAGGTTAAGCTCCCTCAAGAGGCTAAAACGAAGGTTCAAAAGTTAAGCTCCTCAAGAAGCTAAACGAAGGTTCAAAAGTTTCAGGCTCCCTCAGGAAGCTAAAACGAAGGTTCAGAAGGTTCAACTTCGTCAAGAAGCTAAAACCAGGGTTCAAAAGATTCAAGCTCCCTCAAGAAGCTAAAACGAAGGTTCAAAAGGTCCAAGCGCCCTCAAGAAGCTAAAACCAAGGTTCAAAAGGTTCAAGCTCCCTCAAGAAGCTAAAACGAAGGTTCAGAAGGTTTAACTTCCTCAAGAAGCTAAAATAAGGGTTCAAAAGGTTCAAGCTTCCTCAAGAGGCTAAAACGAAGGTTCAAAAAGTTCAAGCTGTCGAAAAACCGTACCAAACGGAGAAAGTTAAGCGGTCCCGAACCGAGGCGCACGACAGACGGCTCCGAAAACCGAAAAATGGTCTCCAAACGGGAACAGTGGTCTACGACCACGAAAAGTAGCCTACGGCCACTGAGAGAGGGTCAACGAAACCTCTCCCTCCCTTCAGGGAGAGCAAACAGAACCTGGTTCGCAAATCGGGACAAAGCATAAAAGAGTCCCGAGGTCCGGAGGTAAGGCTTCAGCCGAAACTTCGTAACCTCAGAACGAGCACAACATGCGCAATCAGGGTGGTGTTAAAGGCCAAGAACAAACACCCTCTCTAAGCTAGAATGTAGAGATAATAGAGAGATATATGTGCTTTTCCTTAGACCAAATTTTTTTCAACATCTCTAAAGGAGAGGAGAGGCCCTCTCTATAGAGGAAACAAGAGGGTTCAAGCTTCTTGGAGAAGCTAGAGCAAAGGTTCAAGCTTCTTAGAGAAGCTAGAGCAAAGGTTCAAATGTTTCAAGCTTCTTGGAGAAGCCAGAGCAAAGGTTCAGAAGGTTCAACATCCTCAAGAAGCTAAAACCGGGGTTCGAAAGGTTCAAGCTTCCTCGGAGAAGCTAGAGCAAAGGTTCAAAAGGTTCAAGCTTCCTCAAGAAGCTAAAACGAAGTTTCAGAAGGTTCAAGCTTCCTCAAGAAGCTAAAACAAGGGTTCAAAAGGTTCAAGCTCCCTCAAGATGCTAAAACGAAGGTTCAAAAGGTTCAAGCTCCCTCAGGAAACTCAAACGAAGGTTCAGAAGGTTCAACTTACTCAAGAAGCTAAAACCAGGGTTCAAAAGGTTCAATCTTCCTCGGAGAAGCTAGAGCAAAGGTTCAAAAGGTTCGAGCTTCCTCAAGAAGCTAAAACGAAGGTTCAAATGGTTCAAGCTTCCTCAAGAAGCTAAAACGAAGGTTTTTTTTTGGGTAAGTAAGTCATAAATAAAGACAATGAAATTATACAAGTTTACAAGGGGCATACCCCAGGCACACCCAACAACAAGAAATAAAAATAACCAGCTAAAACTACCTCTACACCCCTAAGAAAAGGGGGTTACAACAAGAATAACAGAAAAATACAGAACCCAACTCTTCCATATATCCTATAGCCCCCCAAGTAACCCCCATCACAATAATAGATGGAAACTTGAGGTGGATATATGGGCAAAGATACAAAAGAACCACAAAAGCTTATAAACGCAACAGACACAAACACAAAACACAAACAACAACCCTCAAGCCGAATCAAAGATGATAACCAACCCCACATGCCCCCAGTCTCGGCTACGGATAAGCACATGGAATCCAATAAGCGTCCCACTCCTCACAGCCGTGACATCCAAGCCACTTGACCAAAGCCATGACGGAGGAAAAAATCAATCCCACGAGAAATCCGAACAAAGTCACATGAAGCTAGCACGATCAGAAACCATAAGCCACGTACTCGGGAGTTGTAGTGAAAAGACACTAGCCCCACAACAACAAACCAATACATAGCCAACAAAATCATGAGAGCAATCATCACATCCCCCAGTCCCTTCCTTGGTAGATCACAAGCCTCAAACCCCACGGCAGTGTGCCCTCCACTCCATGTCAGGCGTGGCAATACGATCAATAAGGATGGGTCACATGAAGACAAGAAGCAACCAGAAAACCAGAAGCTATCCTCCCGCTCATCTCCCAGTCTCTAACTCAGGTAGTAAATGAACCACTATTCCCCATAGCAGTGACTCCCCAATCACTCTTGGTAGAGATGGCCCAAAACTACCCTTATATCGAGTCACATGAGGATCACACGATCAAACATCATAAAAAAATCAACTATAAATGATTCGTTGCAAAGAGGCTAAACAAACGAATGTTCCAAAATAAACCCAATAAAAACCAACCCAAACTCATAACCCAAAAAAATTAATTAATTAATTAATAATTAACTAATTAATTAACTAAACCCCATTAAACCAAAGGAACCTCACAAAAACCACCAAAGAATTAGCCGTGGCCCAAGAAGAACAACCCACGGCCACAACACAATCACCAGCCCATTGACAAAAACACGTGGGCCCTAGCCATCACCTAAAGTTGTTGATGAAAGCCCACACCCAACATGTGTACCACCCCAGATATAAAGCCAAACCACGTGAGAGAGGTTGGCTAAACATCAAAATTTGTACAAAGCCCACAGATGGATTCCACTAAACAAAATGTGTATAAAATATTATATAAACCACACTCAACCTACCCCACGTAGAACCAACAGTCTATATCAACAGCTATGCACACAATCCCCGAGTTGACACCGTTGCGCACCATCTCAGCAGAAAGACTAAACAAATCAAACTAGAAACCAGCCCCCGTTTTTGAAACCAACCCAAATTTCAAGCGGGAAATGGGTGACAGCCCAATGATACAATTTGATACACGCCAACAATAACGTGCACTCCACTCGCCACCATTACCCATTGCCGAAGACCACATTATCAACAAAAATGGAAACTCCGGCGAGAAAATCGGCGCCGATGAACTAGGAAAACAAGTCTGCTTCCCAAACCCGAAACATCAACCCAGCCCCATAGTCCAAAAGTTTGCAATAAACAGAGCTTGGAGCAAACAACGGACCCAGCACAGCCGGCGACACACCACCACCGACATCCCAAACCACCTACCGAATCTGAAAACAAGACCGGCTCTTTAGCAAGACAATCAGCACGTACCAGCAAAATACCAGCAGAAACAAAAAGAAAACAGGGCAGCCATCCCGCAGAAACAAACCCGCCGGACGATCACCAAGCTTTCAAGGCTGCAGACACTAGAGTTTACCGAACCCAGTCTCTGTCTCTCTCTCTCCCTGTCCCGGTTCCAACCTCGAAGAAACTGCCAGAGAAACAACATACCATGAAATAGAGTCACGATCCAGAGCAAAACTGAAACACTCCCCCCGCACATGGATATTGGACACCCGAGCTATGAATCCAAGAGATCAAAGCGAGCAGTGAGACAACCAAGAACCCAAGACCAACCATGAAGAACATAGTCGGATTGAACACACAAGAACCCAGTGAATCTGCAATAAAACCTCCATTTGACACAAAGATGGAGAGCAAACCACTCCACTTCGCTGTCAAAGATTTACAGAACATAAACAAAACTCACTCACCCTCAAGTACGGGTAGAGGAGCTAAACAACTGGCCTGAACTGCACCAGAGCATCACCACCAATAACTACCTCCGGGGGGAGCTTTCTCTCTCTAGAATCTAGAGAGAGAGGCTCTGCTTTCTTTCCCTTAATTATCTCCTTTTGGCCTATCCATGCGGGTTTCGCTAAAACGAAGGTTGAAAAGTTCAAAATTTCAAGCTTCCTCAAGAAGCCAAAATAGGGGTTCAAAAGGTTCAAGCTCCCTCAAGAGGCTAAAACGAAGGTTCAAAAGGTTCAAGCTCCTTCAAGATGCTAAAGCGAAGGTTCAAAAGGTTCAAGCTCCCTCAGGAAACTAAAACGAAGGTTCAAAAGGTTCGAGCTCCCTCAAGAAGCTAAAACGAAGGTTCAAAAGGTTCAAGCTTCCTCGGAGAAGCTAGAGCAAAGGTTCAAAAGGTTCAAGCTTCCTCAAGAAGCTAAAACGAAGGTTCAAAAGGTTCAAGCTTCCTCAAGAAGCTAAAACGAAGGTTGAAAAGTTCAAAATTTCAAGCTTCCTCAAGAAGCCAAAACAGGGGTTCAAAAGGTTCAAGCTCCCTCAAGAGGCTAAAACGAAGGTTCAAAAGGTTCAAGCTCCCTCAAAAAGCTAAAACGAAGGTTCAAAAGGTTCAGGCTCCCTCAGGAAAATAAAACGAAGGTTCAGAAGGTTCAACTTCGTCAAGAAGCGAAAATCAGGGTTCAAAAGGTTCAAGCTCCCTCAAGAAGCTAAAACGAAGTTTCAAAAGGTCCAAGCGCCCTTACGAAGCTAAAACCAAGGTTCAAAAGGTTCAAGCTCCCTCAAGAAGCTAAAACGAAGGTTCAGAAGGTTTAAATTCCTCAAGAAGCTAAAATAAGGGTTCAAAAGGTTCAAGCTTCCTCAAGAAGCTAAAATGAAGGTTCAAAAGGTTCAAGCTCCCTCAATAAGCTAAAACGAAGGTTCAAAAGATTCAAGCTCCCTCAAGAAACTAAAACGAAGGTTCAAAAGGTTCAAGCTCTCTCACGAAGCTAAAACGAAGGTTCACAAGGTTCAAGCTCCCTCAGGAAACTAAAACGAAGGATCGGAAGGGTCAACTTCCTCAAGAAGCTAAAACCAGGGTTCAAAAGGTTCAAGCTTCCTTAAGAAGCTAAAACGAAGGTTGAAAAGTTCAAAATTTCAAGCTTCGTCAAGAAGCCAAAACAGGGGTTCAAAAGGTTCAAGCTACCTTAAGAGGCTAAAACGAAGGTTCAAAAGGTTCAAGCTCCCTCAAGAAGCTAAAACGAAGGTTCAAAAGGTTCAGGCTCCCTCAGGAAGCTAAAACGAAGGTTCAGAAGGTTCAACTTCGTCAAGAAGCTAAAACCAGGGTTCAAAAGGTTCAAGCTCCCTCAAGAAGCTAAAACGAAGGTTCAAAAGGTCCAAGCGCCCTCAAGAGGCTAAAACCAAGGTTCAAAAGGAAAAGCTCCCTCAAGAAGCTAAAACGAAGGTTCAGAAGGTTTAACTTCCTCAAGAAGCTAAAATGAGGGTTCAAAAGGTTCAAGCTTCCTCGAGAAGCTAAAACGAAGGTTCAAAAGGTTCAAGCTGTCCAAAAACCGTGCCAAACGGAGAAAGTTAAGCGGTCCCGAACCGAGGCGCACGACCGACGGCTCTGAAAACCGAAAAATGGTCTCCAAACGGGAACAGTGGTCTACGACCACGAAAAGTAGCCTACGGCCACTGAGAGATGGTCTACGAAACGTCTCCCTCCCTTCGGGGAGAGAAAACAGAACTTGGTTCGCAAATCGACGCAAAGCACAAAAGAGTCCCGAGGTCCGGAGGTAAGGCTCTCAGCCGAAACTCCGTAACCTCAGAACGAGCACAACATGCGCAATCACCGGTGGTGTTAAAGGCCAAGAACAAACACCCTCTCTAAGCCTAGAATGTAGAGATATAGAGAGATATATGTGTTTTTCCTTAGACAAATTTTTTTCAACCTCTCTAAAGGAGAGGGAGGCCCTCTCTTATAGAGAAAAAAGAGGGTTCAAGCTTCTTGGAGAAGCTAGAGCAAAAGGTTCAAGCTTCTTAGAGAAGCTAGAGCAAAGGTTTTTTTTTTGGGTGAATAAGACATAAAATAAAACAGAAAAATGAACAAAATTACAAGATTACAAGGGGCATGCCCCAGGCCCTAAACAAGCTATACAAGAGAAACAAGCACACAACAGAACAAACGCAACTGTTCAAACGCTATATCTGAGAAATAACCATTGAACAGGAGCGAGGAAATAAACTAAGTAAAAAAGAATCTAAAACAAAAGACAAAGCACGAAGCAGTAGCTAACAAATTCCATCAAGAAACCATCCACCTAAACCAGCAACAAAGCTAAAGTATTCCCTACGGGATGGGTAATAGACCAAAACTGCTGGTAGTAAGACCAGCCAAAATGAGATGCAATCCTAGTGGGCACAAACAGCAACATAACAGTTCTAGTACATCCCACTAGACAAACCACTGTCAATGAAATCCAAAATCCACAAGCCAAAACCCATATGTATCCTAGCACGAGCAGCACACAGGTGTGAAGATGAGAGTATAACCCGTAACCCCTAGTACATCCCACTAGGGTAGGCAAACCAACTATGTTTGTATAGTAATTACAAAAAAGAAAGTAATTGAAAGACAACTTCTGGACACACTGAGTAACCCAGAAGGCGCTTGGAGCAGCCATTCCACGAAACCAGTCAATCACCAACGCAGCAACCCAATTAGAGATCTTGTAAGAAGCATCACCTAGACATTGTAATAGACCCTGCCAACCAAACACAGAAGGAACAGCACCCATATTCAGAAAAATAAGAATGAAAATGAAAAATGGTACACACATTTCTTGCTCACTACACTCGACCCACAAATATAGGACCTCACTAAACTCGGGAATTGCTTCCTTAACCTGCACATAAAAGTTTACAATATATATACTGATTAGTAACAAAATCATTTTAGTGCTAAGATCACTCAACCCACAGACCGAACACATAACAGTGATGTTATTAGTTTTGTGGCTACTATCACTCAACCCACAGGACCTATCGAAAGATGGATCTTCATTAGTAACTTTGTATCTCACCACACTCAACACACAGATTTCATGAAATTCCAAAAGCCAGTCCCTACACATGGAGCAAATAGTTAGATAAACACTCATTATCAAGCTCCCTTTCACTCGACCCTCGCATATAGGAACTCACATCACTCAGCAGCCCTCCCATTATTGTGGAGATGGGGCTTCAGAATAGAGTTTGGGAGGTTCCACTGGGAAAGGAACCATGCATCCCCTGCAGTTGTAGGAATATTGTTTGCAGACAATAATCTACTTCTAACCATGAGCACAATAGATTTAAGAATCACCTCAACAGGTTTACAAACTTTATTGAAAATTCTATTATTCCTTTCAATCCACACATGGTACACAGTACAAAGGAAGGTGAGTCTCATGATAACAGATTTAAGAGATTTGCCTTTGTTCTCTTGAATAACCAATGAAACAGTATCAGGCCAAGGCACATCATTCAAGTGGACATTGCATTTACTTTGAATAGCATACCAAATTCTCTGAGTGAATGTGCAGTCAAAGAAAAGATGTGGATGGCTCTCATTATGATCAAGGCAAAAAGGGCAAGCAAGGCTAGAAGAGATGCCAAATAAGTGAAGCCTATCACAAGTATTCAACCTGCCAAAGATAGCCAACCAAACAATGAAACTGACTTTAGGGATAGTGAACGAACCCCAAACCAGATTGTGCCAAGGAACAATGGCCCGCTTATTCCTCCACAAGTTCCAAACAGATTTAATAGAGAATTCCCCATCAAGATTGAGGGTCCAAATGAGTTTATCAGCAGCTAAGGGGTTAGGGTGGCAACTGTTGGGAGTACTAGAAATTAATTCCCTGAGTTCCCAAGAGTTAGGAAAGGGCCACCTCCAGTGGCTCCCATAAATGATTTGACTAACTTTAGCATCCCCATTGAGGCCGGAGTCATACAAGATTCTATCACCATACTTATCCCACAGAGAACCCACAGGATGCCAATTGTCATACCATAAGAAAGTATTTTGGCCATTTCCAATCTTATGCTTAATGAGAGGGTAGATAACAGGTCTAAGAGAGAGAACTTTTCTCCAGACCCAAGAGGGTCACTAGGGGATTTAACTTTCCAAAAACATCTCCCCTTAAGAAGATAGGACTTAACCCACTGACACCACATAGACTTTTCCCCTCCAGAAAAAAGGAACCATATGTGCTTGGCAACCGCAGCCTTATTCCAAACCTCAAGAGATTTGAAACCAAGGCCACCCTCCTTTTTAGGAGTACAGACACTGTCCCAAGCTATCTTAGCACAGTGCTTCCTAAGATCAGTACCAGACCAAAGAAAAGCTCTAAGAATGTTCTCAATCTCCCTAATAACCTTCTTAGGCAGAATAAACAATGAAGACCAATAAACTTGCATAGAGAACAAAATGGTTCGGATGAGCTGGGCCCTACCAGCATAGGATAGCAGCTTATTGGTCCAACTGTTTATTCTTTTAGTGATTCTATCTACAAGTTGTTTGCAATCAGTTGCTTTCAACTTAGTAGTAATAAGAGGCACCCCAAGATATTTAACGGGAAGAGACCCTTCGGAGAATGGAACCACCTTAAGAATATCCTCCCTCAGATTCTTGTTACAACCAGAAAAGTACAGATTACTCTTGCCAGGATTTGGGGTGAGGCCAGATAGAAATCTAAACTCATCCAAACCATCCATAATCAGCTTCACAGTGTTAACATCACCTTTGCTAAAGATCATGAGATCATCAGCGAAGCAAAGGTTGACAATTTTAGTTTTCTCACATCTCCAATGGAATTTAAAGAGAGGATGCTTAGATTTTTCAGCTAAGATCCTAGCAAGAATTTCCATAGCCAGAACAAATAGATAGGGGGACATGGGGTCACCCTGCCTAAGACCTCTAGCACCTTTAAAGTAGCCATGAAGGCTGCCATTGATGCATATAGAGAAAGAAGGGCTAGTAATGCAGGCTCTAACCCAAGAAATCATTTTATGAGGGAAGCCCATAGCAGTGAGGATGTCAATAATAAAATCCCATCTAACGGTATCATAAGCTTTCATTAAATCGACTTTCATGGCACATTTAGGAACGGGAGAATGCCTATGATAACCTCTCATGAGTTCCTGAGATAAAAAGATATTATCAGATATCCTTCTCCCCTGAACAAAAGCAGATTGGACAGGATCAATAAGATCAGGGAGGACACCTTTAATCCTGTTGGCAATAATCTTAGCAATGCATTTGTAGATTGTATTGCAACAAGAGATAGGTCTATAATCCCCAACTTTCACCGGATTAGGAACCTTAGGTATGAGCGCAATGATGGTATTATTAATTTCACTAAGAAGCTTACCAGACTCAAAGAAAGATCTAATCGCTTGGGTAACATCTTTCCCAACGATTGTCCACGCACTCTTAAAGAAACCAGCAGAGAAACCATCAGGGCCAGGGGCCTTGTTGGCTTTAAGAGACCAAAAACATCCTTAATCTCTTGGTCAGAGACCGGACGAGCAAGATCAATGGCTTGGACAGACGAAACTCTAGACTGGATCAGAGAATTTATTCTATCAAAGCCACTGTACTGGTCCTGAGGAGGAGAGCCAAAAAGCTTGGAAAAGTAATTGATAAAAGCATCATGAACATTATCCGGATTAGTAGAGATACTACCATCCTCCAGCTCAACATTAAGAATTTTGCCTCTATTGATGTTACTCTTCACGGATCTAAAGAAAAAGCTACTGTTTTTGTCACCCAAACCAAGCCATTGGACCCTAGATTTTTGGTGTGCTAAGCTTTCCTCAACAGCACTAAGGTCCACATATTTTTTGAAAAGATTTCTCTCAAGAATTTGGAGTGAGAGAATGTGGGGATCCTTATCCAGTTTCAGTTGGATAGAATCTAACTCCGCTTTGGTAGCAAGAACTCTGGTAGAGATGTCGCTGAAATCCTTTTTATTCAAGGACTTAAGAATAGGTTTCAGGCTACGGAGTTTTTTGCACACTCTAAACATGGGAACCCCATGGACATATTGACTCCAATCCTGAGCAACTTTAGGGAGGAAATCCTCATGATTCGCCCAAAAATCAAAATATTTAAAAGGCTTTTTGAAAGAGAGGGCCTTATCAGTCACAGTAACAACAGCAGGGGAATGGTCAGAGACCCCAGAAGGAAGGAACATAGCTGTGGAAGTGGGGAAATGATCAAGCCAATATTCATTAACCAGAGCTCTATCGATTTTAGTAGCAATATACTCCCCCGAGGATCTTTTATTAGCCCAGGTAAACTGACATCCCCCATAAGAAAGATCAACAAGATCAGCATTCAAAATATAAGTGTTAAAGACCTCCTTATCACTGTTCCAAGAATTAGACCCCCCAAATTTTTCGAAGCTATATCTAATAGCATTAAAATCCCCCAGAAAAATCAGGGGGGAGGTGGGATACAAATGAGATAGCCTAAGCATCGAATCAAAAACTTCTTTTCTCAGGGCATGGCTATTCTCAGCATACACAAAACATGCAGTGAACCTCTTATCATGGACAATATTAGTTATATCACAGAGAATAAACTGATGAGTAGAGTGCTTTAAGGTCACTAAGCAAAAATCAGGATCCCAAAAAACACAAATTCGCCCAGTTTTATTAGGTTGAGAGTTTGTCAAAAAGGACCATTTTTTCATGCATGACGAAAAAATATGATTTTCATTAGAAGTTTTTATTTTGGTCTCCAAAACACCCATGATCTTTATATCTTCCTTAATCAAAAATTTTCTCAATTCTTTACGCTTAGAGGGGTCATTGAGCCCTCTAATATTCCAAGAAGCTATTTTAAAAGACATAGGGAAACAAAACAAAACTCACAACCCCAGGGGAACAACATTACCTCTTCTTTTTCCTCTGGCTGGAACTTCCCTTGCCAGAGTATTGCTTTTTCCTGGATCCAGATTGTGCAGCCTTAGGTTTAGTGCTTGGAGAGTCATCCTTGCCTATTATGGTGACAGAGATATAGAGATATAGAGAGATATACGTGCTTTTCCTTAGACAAATTTTTTTCAACCTCTCTGAAGGAGAGGAGGCCCTTTCTTAAAGAGAAACAAGAGGGTTCAAGCTTCTTGGAGAAGCTAGAGCAAAAGGTTCAAGCTTCTTAGAGAAGCTAGAGAAAAGGTTCAAAAGTTTCAAGCTTCTTGGAGAAGCTAGAGTAAAGGTTCAAAAGGTTCAAGCTTCCTCAAGAAGCTAAAACGAAGGTTCAAAAGGTTCCAGCTTCCTCAAGAAGCTAAAACGAAGGTTCAAAAGGTTCAAGCTTCCTCAGGAAGCCAAAACAAGGGTTCAAAATGTTCAAGCTCCCTCAAGAAGCTAAAACGAAGGTTCAAAAGGTTCAAGCTCTCTCAAGAAGCTGAAACGAAGGTTCAAAAGGTTCAAGCTCCCTCTGGAAACTAAAACGAAGGTTCAGAAGGTTCAACTTCCTCAAGAAGCTAAAACCAGCGTTTAAAAGGTTCAAGCTTCCTCGGAGAAGCTAAGCAAAGGTTCAAAAGGTTCAAGCTTCCTCAAGAAGCTAAGACGAAGGTTCAAAAGGTTCAAGCTTCCTTAAGAAGCTAAAACGAAGGTTGAAAAGTTCAAACTTTCAAGCTTCATCAAGAAGCCAAAACAGGGGTTCAAAAGGTTCAAGCTCCCTCAAGAGGCTAAAACGAAGGTTCAAAAGGTTCAAGCTCCATCAAGAAGCTAAAACGAAGGTTCAAAAGGTTCAGGCTCCCTCAGGAAGCTAAAACGAAGGTTCAGAAGGTTCAACTTCGTCAAGAAGCTAAAACCAGGGTTCAAAAGGTTCAACCTCCCTCAAGAAGCTAAAACGAAGGTTCAAAAGGTCCAAGCGCCCTCAAGAAGCTAAAACCAAGGTTCAAAAGGTTCAAGCTCCCTCAAGAAGCTAAAACGAAGGTTCAGAAGGTTTAACTTCCTCAAGAAGTAGAAATAATGGTTCAAAAGGTTCAAGCTTCCTCGAGAAGCTAAAACGAAGGTTCAAAAGGTTCAAGCTGTTCAAAAACCGTGCCAAACGGAGAAAGTTAAGCAGTCCCGAACCGAGGCGCACGACCGACGGCTACGGAAACCGAAAAATGGTCTCCAAACGGGAACAGTGGTCTACGACCACGAAAAGTAACCTACGGCCACTGAGAGATGGTCTACGAAACCTCTCCCTCCCTTCGGGAAGAGAAAACAGAACCTGGTTCGCAAATCGAGGCAAAGCACAAAAGAGTCCCCAGGTCCGGAGGTAAGGCTCTCAGCCGAAACTCCGTAACCTCAGAACGAGCACAACATGCGCAATCACCGGTGGTGTTAAAGGCCAAGAACAAACACCCTCTCTAAGCCTAGAATGTAGAGATATAGAGAGATATATGTGCTTTTCCTTAGGCAAATTTTTTTCAACCTCTCTAAAGGAGAGGGAGGCCCTCTCTTATAGAGAAACAAAAGGGTTCAAGCTTCTTGGAGAAGCTAGAGCAAAAGGTTCAAGCTTCTTAGAGAAGCTAGAGCAAAGGTTCAAAAGTTTCAAGCTTCTTGGAGAAGCTAGAGCAAGGTTCAAAAGGTTCAAGCTTCCTCAAGAACCTAAAACGCAAGGTTCAAAAGGTTCAAGCTTCCTCAAGAAGCCAAAACAAGGGTTCAAAAGGTTCAAACTCCCTCAAGAAGCTAAAACGAAGGTTCAAAAGGTTCAAGCTCCCTCAAGAAGCTAAAACGAAGGTTCAAAAGGTTCAAGCTCCCTCAGGAAACTAAAACGAAGGTTCAGAAGGTTCAACTTCCTCAAGAAGCTAAAACCAGGGTTCAAAAGGTTCAAGCTTCCTCGGAGAAGCTAGAGCAAAGGTTCAAAAGGTTCAAGCTTCCTCAAGAAGCTAAAACGAAGGTTCAAAAGGTTCAAGCTTCCTCAAGAAACTAAAACGAAGGTTGAAAAGTTCAAAATTTCAAGCTTCCTCAAGAAGCCAAAACAGGGGTTCAAAAGGTTCAAGCTCCCTCAAGAGGCTAAAACGAAGGTTCAAAAGTTTCAAGCTCCCTCAAGAGGCTAAAACGAAGGTTCAAAAGGTTCAGGCTCCCTCAAGAAGCTAAAACGAAGGTTCAGAAGGTTCAATTTCGTCAAGAAGCTAAAACCAGGGTTCAAAAGGTTCAATCTCCCTCAAGAAGCTAAAACGAAGGTTCAAAAGGTCCTAGCGCCCTCAAGAAGCTAAAACCAAGGTTCAAAAGGTTCAAGCTCCCTCAAGAAGCTAAAACGAAGGTTCAGAAGGTTTAACTTCCTCAAGAAGGTAAAATAAGGGTTCAAAAGGTTCAAGCTGTCCAAAAACCGTGCCAAACGGAGAAAGTTAAGCGGTCCCGAACCGAGGCGCACGACCGACGGCTCCGAAAACCGAAAAATAGTCTCTAAACGGGAACAGTGGTCTACGACCACGAAAAGTAGCCTACGGCCACTGAGAGATGGTCTACGAAACCTCTCCCTCCCTTCGGGGAGAGAAAGCAGAACCTGGTTCGCAAATCGAGGCAAAGCACAAAAGAGTCCCGAGGTCCGGAGGTAAGGCTCTCAGCCGAAACTCCGTAACCTCAGAACGAGCACAACATGCGCAATCACCGGTGGTGTTAAAGGCCATGAACAAACACCCTCTCTAAGCCTAGAATGTAGAGATATAGAGAGATATATGTGCTTTTCCTTACACAAATTTTTTTCAACCTCTCTAAAGGAGAGGGAGGCCCTCTCTTATAGAGAAACAAGAGGGTTCAAGCTTCTTGGAGAAGCTAGAGTAAAAGGTTCAAGCTTCTTAGAGAAGCTAGAGCAAAGGTTCAAAAGTTTCAAGCTTCTTGGAGAAGCTAGGGCAAAGGGTTCAAGCTTCTTGGAGAAGCTAGAGCAAAGGTTCAAAAGGTTCAAGCTTCCTCAAGAAGCTAAAACGAAGGTTCAAAAGGTTCAAGCTTCCTCAAGAAGCCAAAACGAAGGTTCAAAAGGTTCAAGCTCCCTCAAGAAGCTAAAACGAAGGTTCAAAAGGTTCAAGCTTCCTCAAGAAGCTAAAACGAAGGTTCAAAAGGTCAAGCTCCCTCGGGAAAGTAAAACGAAGGTTCAAAAGTTTCAACTTCCTCAAGAAGCTAAAACCAGGGTTCAAAAGGTTCAAGCTTCCTCGGAGAAGCTAGAGCAAAGGTTCAAAAGGTTCAAGCTTCCTCAAGAAGCTAAAACGAAGGTTCAAAAGGTTCAAGCTTCCTCAAGAAGCCAAAACAAGGGTTCAAAAGGTTCAAGCTCCCTCAAGAAGCTAAAACGAAGGTTCAAAAGGTTCAAGCTCCCTCAGGAAACTAAAGGGTGGTGTATCTAACTTTCTTGTTTATTTTGTTGTATACGCCCAATCATAGGGCTGGAACTGTAAATGTGGATGTATATGTTCCGGGATATAGTTTGGAACTTTATCTATCTACTATAATACATGTGATGAATGAGATCCTGGCATGTAGAAGTAGCTCAATGGCGTTTATTTGATTAATTATTTTCATATTTCGTATTTTATGCTTCCGATATGGCCCCATATGTTATATATACCAGGTTATATGTCCGTTCTGTATAGGTCATGCCCAAACTTTTAGGGGCGGGTTTGGGATGTGACAAGTGGTATCAGAGCACGAGTTGCCATCTCACACACGGATCCATTGTGCTTTAGGATGTCTAGAAAAGATTTAGGCTTCATGCATGACATCCTAAAAGTATATGAAAAATCGATGGCAACGTCAAGTGTACTCTGTTAATGCTAACGTTTATGCTCTGTGTCTATTGTACATTTCTTGTGTATATTGTTGTGAATGTTAACCAGGTCATGACAAGAATACAGATAGAGGATCCGGAGGAGCCTACCTCCGTCTGATTAGACAGAATGAAAAAGGAAAATGATTGGTAAGGTAATCTTTATGCAAATGATTATGTACGATGTATGTTATCAGTTGTCATTTTGGATTGATAGTTATCTATCCTCTGTTTGGACGAATTGCTTAACCACTAAACGTTAATAATGGTTAGACCTATGACTTTGAAAAGCTAGTATATTAGGCAATCTGATAAGTTGTGTTTTGCATGATCGTTGAATGATGTCGAATGTGATTGGCCTAAGTATGCAGTGAGTCCTGAGGTTAAATGCATGTAATTTTGTTTTACTGATTGTTAAAAAAAAAAAGAAAAAAAAGAAAAAGAAAAAGGGATAAGGAAATTGACTATTAATTTTAAACCAACTTGGTCAAGCACTATGAACTATGAGTCCAAAACAAGTTATAATTAAGATGATTTTGTAAATCGAGAAATTATTGACAACTCCTGGTCGGGAATCAAGGGGATATTGATGACAAGTTAATGATACGTACTAAACATTTACTTCTTCTGATATGCTAATATGCACAATGTAATTCCGAATCAACTTCCTATCCTATTGAACCAACTTTAACCCTGTTATTAATCGGTTAAATGATTTTCGCTCAATTGTTGAATTTCAAGACTGTATAGAACCTGGATGGATGTGAATACTGTATACCTTGTGTGGCTGACCTACAAGTTCTATATGACTATGTGTTAACCTACTATAACTATAATGGTAAATTGTGATTGTGAAACCATGTGGCCGATTTCGTGTTTTACGATAGGAGGAGAAAGAACCAAGTGAAATGGGGAATACTACAACGCTTAAGAGAAGACTAAAACTATAACAAAAAGAGATGCTTGGTAAAGAAAGATGATATATCTTATGGTTACGATTAATTAGTTAAGCATGATTTTGGATTTGATTTCTAGTTTTGGTTTTGAATGGTTTCCTTGGCCAAAATAATGGCTTTTATAGTTGTATTTATTATTCAGATGTAGACTTGTGATGACATGACTCAGTAACTATGATGGTATGCCTATATGAAAGCTGTATGTTAATTTCTTGGGTAACACTGTACTTATTTGATTTGGAATATGGTCCGTTTTGTGCTAACATATGGAAAACTATGAAGAATGATCATTATTGACCTGGAGTCTATTTCCATTTTTCTAACCTTGTCAAGAAGTAGTAGATATGAGTTTGAGGCAATGGAGGTGAAATACTAGGAATTAACAATGAAGTTAGTAGCTATGTACTTATACGACTTATTGTGATTTGAATCTAGCCACGTAACTGCATTCTTTTGGAGCCTACATATGACCTTCATTAGTGACTTGTCTCTGAGTGGTTTGTGATATGTACTTTACCCAAGGAATTACTTAACTGAACGAGTTGAATATGAACCTTCGAATGAAAATTGCATATGACTTACTAATATTAGGGTGATCTATTATGAATGTAATGAAGAACAATGTTTTTATGGCAACCGAAATATACGTATGTTATGGAGATCTTGCTTAAAGAAATGATAATTACTATGTCTCTGTATTTTAAAAAAAAAATGTATAGTTTGGTATATGAGAAAGGATGCTAGAGAATTTATTGTCAGGATATAGAACCTGCCTACAGAAAAATTTATGCTCTAAGTGTTCTATAACATATTCTTGTGGTCTTACCTTATTTGACGTATGAATACGACTAGGAAATGCTCAGTATAATAAGAATTTTGAACTAACTGTGCGAAATATCTAGTTAGCCTGTGAATTATGTGAACTGAAGATTTCATGAGCAGAATTACATGAAAAAGCAAGTTAGCAAGTTTGAGGGACCAAACTTATTTTAAGGGGGGGAGAGTGTAATAACCCGACCCTCGCACATGATTTCTGATATATTTTCAGTCCTTGGTTTATGCTTTTAAAAGCTTACTGCAAAATTCCACGAAAAATTTCGGTTAAGTAAGTGTAATCCATGTTGATGGATGCCTATCTGTTGTACAAGGAAACTATCTGTCACCATTAACATGCTTGAAGCAGAAATTGGAGGCCTTAACGGCTTAATTATCTGAAATTGATTATATATATATGATCAGCATAATTTTCTGGTAATATTAAGCACGTTTACGAAATTTCAATTTCAGAATAATAAAGCGATTGATTTTTGTCTCATATGCTCTTATATTTGCATAAATATCTCTAAGTTCGGTTTTGTCTTGGGAGCAAAAATGTGAATACCTCTTGGAAGAGAGTAATGAGAGGAGAAGAGGGTTAAAGAGAGAGAGATCAAGTTCTTCAAGAAGAAGGATTGGGAAATTAGAAAGGATGGAAGGATTAAAGGATCTAAAGCTTGAGGTATGTGTAATTCATTCTAATGGGTTCCTCTCCTTGGTAATGAAGTAGGAAGTTCTTCATGTTCTACAAATCAAGATTATGTATGGAACAAGTAAGTGGTGAATAATTAATTAGAATCATGTTTCTTGAGCTTGATTATGTAGCTAAATGATCATGTGTGTATATATGTCTATGTATGTGTGAAGATGGGAATGTTATGAAATTAAGTGGTGTTTGTAAAATGAGATCAAAGATCCAAATTGTATGAAGGTTGATCTATGTTATAGCACCTATTTACATGATTTTGAAACATGTTTTATCCCTTAAAAGAACCTACTTTGAGCCTTAAAGAAGAGTACCAAAAATTGCATTTTTCTGCATTTTCGAACAGCATTCTGCCCAAATCGCCGCACGTGCGGGAAGCACTGCCGCACGTGCGGGGCTCACAGCCGCACGTGCGGCCCAAGCTGGAAAAAATGTTCTGCTCCATTTTGCGAGCTCGACCCTCTGATATTTTTAAAATATTTTTCTAATGATCTTAGAATGGCTGTAAATTCATTCGAATCGTAATGCGTCAGGAAGTAATTTGACAAGGAAAACGGGAAGTTAATTTGTGAACTTTGTATGTGTGTAGGACATGCCTCAGGGGGAGGGAGGAGCGTTCTACCACGACACTGTGAGTAGTAGTACTTCGATGTACCTTTATCCGTTACTAATTATTGTTATTGACGTTATGAGCTTCGTCGTACGAATTATGCTAACATGTATGCTATGTATGTTATGTAAGAAACATTGTGGATTCATGGAAACATCAAAGAGGTTGTGGAGTTATGTATGCTATGTGAGGAACATTATGAAATTATGAAAACATCAAAGGAACTTGTGAACTTGTGAATCCCAAGGGCTGAAGGCCGATGTAATAAGTTGTAAATCTATGAAACCCAAAGGCCAAATTGTGAAAGTGTGAACCGACAAGGTCGTCCTACAAAGTTATACGGAATTAGACTACCTACATATGTTCATCCTTGAAGAACGAATTTCAAGCAAATATAAGAATAGCTATGTGTCTCCATATGAATTAGAAGTTATTCAAAATTTACGACATAAGTGCAAGCTTAACATTATTGTATAACCCTCATGAGAACGTGAAGTAGATCCTCATTGTTAAGTGTATGAGAACGACATGATACAACAAGAAATGTTTTAGTTATGATATGTTACGTTTGAATTAATGAATGATTATGTTTCAAGGACGTTACGAGTTCGAGTATGTTTCAGTTATATTTCAAGAGTGTATAAGTATATTTCAAGTGTATTTCAAGAATGTTTCAAGTTCAAGTAAGTTTTCAAGTATGTTTTTAAGTATGTTTACAAGTTTATGTATGTTATAAGTCAAGAATGTTACAAGTTGATGTATGTGACAAGTTCAAGTATGCACAAGATTAAGTAAGTTTATAAGTTCAAGTATATACAAGTTTAATATGTTATAAGTTCAAGCATGTTATAAGTTCATGTATGCTACGAGTCCAAGTATGTTATAAGTTTATGTATGTTACAAGTATACGCATGTTACAAGTATACGCATGTTGCAAGTTCACGTATGTTGTAAATTCAAGTATATTTCAAGTATGGTTTAAGTATGGTCTCAAGTATATTTCAAGTATGGTTTCAGGTAAATTACAAGTTCAAGTATGTTTCCAGTATGGTTTCAGGTATGTTTCAAGTATATGTTACAAGTTTAAGTATGCTCCATGCCATTTTCAAGGGCTTTATGCCACTTTCAAGGGCTTTAATGCCAACAAGTTTCAAGGGCCTAGTGCCATTTGTTACAAGGGCTTTATGCCACAAGTTACAAGGGCTTTGTGCCATAAGTTTCAAGGGCTTCGTGCCACATGTTTTCAAAGGCCTCGTGTCACCATGTTTCAAGGGCTTACAGCCATTATATTCATGTTGCAGGATTGGGCCTAAGGCCGTCATGTACTTAGCACAGAATCAGACTAACTATCTGAACTCTGTATTTTTATATGCGTGGATATGTATTATGTTTCAAGTTAAGCTATATTTTATTTATGTATTACTATTCACTGAGCCCGGCTCACTCTCTGTTATGTCTGTTTCTGTAGGTCACCAATCAGGTGGTCAGTCCTAGCCAAGACGCCGCTTTCTTTTGTCACCCTTCATATGTCCCAGCACTGTATCAGATGTTGGCTGTTTAGGGGTGTCCATTTAAGGCTGGTGTATCTAACTTTCATGTTTATCTTGCTGTATACGCCCAATCATAGGGCTGGAACTGTAAATGTGCATGTATATGTTCCGGGATATAGTTTGGAACTTTATCTATCCACTATAATACATGTGATGAATGAGATCCTGGCATGTAGAAGTAGCTCAATGGAGTTTATTTGATTAATTAATTTCATATTTCGTATTTTATGCTTCCGATATGGCTCCATATGTTATATATACCAGGTTATATGTTTGTTCTGTATAGGTCATGCCCAAACTTTTAAGGGCGGGTTTGGGATGTGACATTCAACTTCCTCAAGAAGCTAAAACCAGGGTTCAAAAGGTTCAAGCTTCCTCGGAGAAGCTAGAGCAAAGGTTCAAAAGGTTCAAGCTTCCTCAAGAAGCTAAAACGAAGGTTCAAGCTTCCTCGGAGAAGCTAGAGCAAAGGTTCAAAAGGTTCAAGCTTCCTCAAGAAGCTAAAACGAAGGTTGAAAAGTTCAAAATTTCAAGCTTCCTCAACAAGCCAAAACAGGGGTTCAAAAGGTTCAAGCTCCCTCAAGAGGCTAAAATGAAGGTTCAAAAGGTTCAAGCTCCCTCAAGAAGCTAAAACGAAGGTTCAAAAGGTTCAGGCTCCCTCAGGAAGCTAAAACGAAGGTTCAGAAGGTTCAACTTCGTCAAGAAGCTAAAACTAGGGTTCAAAAGGTTCAAGCTCCCTCAAGAAGCTAAAATGAACGTTCAAAAGGTCCAAGCGCCCTTAAGAAGCTAAAACCAAGGTTCAAAAGGTTCAAGCTCCCTCAAGAAGCTAAAACGAAGGTTCAGAAAGTTTAACATCCTTAAGAAGCTAAAATAAGGGTTCAAAAGGTTCAAGCTTTCTCAAGAAGCTAAAACGAAGGTTCAAAAGGTTCAAGCTGTCAAAAAACCGTGCCAAACGGAGAAAGTTAAGCGGTCCCGAACCGAGGCGCACGACAGACGGCTCCGAAAATCGGAAAATGGCCTCCAAACGGGAACAGTGGTCTACGACCACGAAAAGTAGCCTACGGCCACTGAGAGATGGTCTACGAAACCTCTCCCTCCCTTCGGGGAGAGAAAACAAAACCAGGTTCGCAAATCGAGGCAAAGCACAAAAGAGTCCCGAGGTCCGGAGGTAAGGCTCTCAGCTGAAACTCCGTAACCTCAGAACGAGCACAACATGCGCAATCAGCGGTGGTGTTAAAAGCCAAGAACAAACACCCCCTCTAAGCCTAGAATGTAGAGATATAGAGAGATATATGTGCTTTTCCTTAGACAAATTTTTTTCAACCTCTCTAAAGGAGAGGGAGGCCCTCTCTTATAGAGAAACAAGAGGGTTCAAGCTTCTTGGAGAAGCTAGAGCAAAAGGTTCAAGCTTCTTAGAGAAGCTAGAGCAAAGGTTCAAAAGTTCAAGCTTCTTGGAGAAGCTAGAGCAAAGGGTTCAAGCTTCTTGGAGAAGCTAGAGCAAAGGTTCAAAAGGTTCAAGCTTCCTCAAGAAGCTAAAACGAAGGTTCAAAAGGTTCAAGCTTCCTCAAGAAGCTAAAACGAAGGTTCAAAAGGTACAAGCTTCCTCAAGAAGCCAAAACAAGGGTTCAAAAGGTTCAAACTCCCTCAAGAAGCTAAAACGAAGGTTCAAAAGGTTCAAGCTCCTCCAAGAAGCTAAAACGAAGGTTCAAAAGGTTCAAGCTCCCTCAGGAAACTAAAACGAAGGTTCAGAAGGTTCAACTTCCTCAAGAAGCTAAAACCAGGGTTCAAAAGGTTCAAACTTCCTCGGAGAAGCTAGAGCAAAGGTTCAAAAGGTTCAAGCTTCCTCAAGAAGCTAAAACGATGGTTCAAAAGGTTCAAGCGTCTTCAAGAAGCCAAAACAAGGGTTCAAAAGGTTCAAGCTCCCTCAAAAAGCTAAAACGAAGGTTCAAAAGGTTCAAGCTCCCTCAGGAAACTAAAGCGAAGGTTCAGAAGGTTCAACTTCCTCAAGAAGCTAAAACCAGGGTTCAAAAGGTTCAAGCTTCCACGGAGAAGCTAGAGCAAAGGTTCAAAAGGTTCAAGCTTCCTCAAGAAGCTAAAATCAGGGTTCAAAAGGTTCAAGCTTTCTCAAGAAGCAAAAACAAAGGTTGAAAAGTTCAAAATTTCAAGCTTCCTGAAGAAGCCAAAACAAGGGTTCAAAAGGTTCAAGCTCCCTCAAGAAGCTAAAACGAAGGTTCAAAAGGTTCAAGCTCCCTCAAGAAGCTAAAACGAAGGTTCAAAAGGTTCAAGCTCCCTCAGGAAACTAAAACGAAGGTTCAGAAGGTTCAACTTCCTCAAGAAGCTAAAACCAGGGTTCAAAAGTTTCGAGCTTCCTCGGAGAAGCTAGAGCAAAGGTTCAAAAGGTCCAAGCTTCCTCAAGAAGCTAAAACGAGGGTTCAAAAGGTTCAAGCTTCCTCAAGAAACTAAAACGAAGGTTGAAAAGTTCAAAATTTCAAGCTTCCTCAAGAAGCCAAAACAGGGGTTCAAAAGGTTCAAGCTCCCTCAAGAGGCTAAAACAAAGGTTCAAAAGGTTCAAGCTCCCTCAAAAAGCTAAAACAAGGTTCGAAAGGTTCAGGCTGCCTCAGGAAGTTAAAACGAAGGTTCAGAAGGTTCAACTTCGTCAAGAAGCTTAAACCAGGGTTCAAAAGGTTCAAGCTCCCTCAAGAAGCTAAAACGAAGGTTCAAAAGGTCCAAGCGCCCTTAAGAAGCTAAAACCAAGGTTCGAAAGGTTCAAGCTCCCTCAAGAAGCTAAAACGAAGGGTCAGAAGGTTTAACTTCCTCAAGAAGCTAAAATAAGGGTTCAAAAGGTTCAAGCTTTCTCAAGAAGCTAAAACGAAGGTTCAAAAGGTTCAAGCTGTCCAAAAACCGTGCCAAACGGAGAAAGTTAAGCGGTCCCGAACCGAGTTGCATGATCGACGGCTCCGAAAACTGGAACATTGTCTGCAAACGGGAACAGTGGTCTACGACCACGAAAAGTAGCCTACGGCCACTGAGAGATGGTCTTCGAAACCTCTTCCTCCCTTCGGGGAGATAAAACAGAACCTGGTTCGCAAATCGAGGCAAAGCACAAAAGAGTCCCGAGGTCCGGAGGTAAGGCTCTCAGCCGAAACTCCGTAACCTTAGAACGAGCACAACATGCGTAATCACCGGTGGTGTTAAAGGCCAAGAACAAACACCCTCTCTAAGCCTAGAATGTAGAGATTTAGAGAGATATATATGTGCTTTTCCTTAGACAAATTTTTTTCAACCTCTCTAAAGGAGTGGGAGGCCCTCTCTTATAGAGAAACAAGAGGGTTCAAGCTTCTTGGAGAAGCTAGAGAAAAAGGTTCAAGCTTCTTAGAGAAGCTAGAGCAAAGGTTCAAAAGTTTCAAACTTCTTGGATAAGCTAGAGCAAAGGGTTCAAGCTTCTTGGAGAAGCTAGAACAAAGGTTCAAAAGGTTCAAGCTTCCTCAAGAAGCTAAAACGAAGGTTCAAAAGGTTCAAACTTCCTCAAGAAGCTAAAACGAAGGTTCAAAAGGTTCAAGCTTCCTGACGACCACGAAAAGTAGCCCACGGCCACTGAGAGATGGTCTATGAAACCTCTCCCTCCCTTCAGGGAGAGAAAACATAACCTGGTTCGCAAATTGAGGAAAAGCAAAAAAAAGTCCAGAGGTCCAGAGGAAAGGCTCTCAGCCGAAACTCCGTAACCTCAGAACGAGCACAACATGCGCAATCACCGATGGTGTTAAAGGCCAAGAACAAACACCCTCTCTAAGGCTAGAATGTAGAGATATAGAGAGATATATGTGCTTTTCCTTAGACAAATTTTTTCAACCTCTCTAAGGAGAGGGAGGCCCTCTCTTATAGAGAAACAAGAGGGTTCAGCTTCTTGGAGAAGCTAGAACAAAGGTTCAAGCTTCTTAGAGAAGCTAGAGCAAAGGTTCAAAAGTTTCAAGCTTCTTGGAGAAGTTAGAGCAAAGGGTTCAAGCTTCTTGGAGAAGCTAGAGCAAAGGTTCAAAAGGTTCAAGCTTCCTCAAGAAGCTAAAACGAAGGTTCAAAAGGTTCAAGCTCACTCAAGAAGCTAAAACGAAGGTTCAAAAGGTTCAAGCTCCCTCAGGAAACTAAAATGAAGGTTCAGAAGGTTCCACTTCCTCAAGAAGCTAAAACCAGGGTTCAAAAGGTTCAAGCTTCCTCGGAGAAGCTGGAGCAAAGGTTCAGAAGGTTCAAGCTTCCTCAAGAAGCTAAAACGAAGGTTCAAAAGGTTCAAGCTTCCTCAAGAAGCTAAAACGAAGGTCGAAAAGTTCAAAATTTCAAGCTTCCTCAAGAAGCCAAAATAGGGGTTCAAAAGGTTCAAGCTCCCTCAAAAGGCTAAAACGAAGGTGCAAAAGGTTGAAGCTCCCTCAAGAGGCTAAAACGAAGGTTCAAAAGGTTCAAGCTCCCTTAGGAAACCAAATCGAAGGTTCAAAAGGTTCAAGCTCCCTCAAGAAGCTAAAATGAAGGTTCAAAAGGTTCAAGATCCCTCAGGAAACTAAAACGAAGGTTCAGAAGGTTCAACTTCCTCAAGAAGCTAAAACCAGGGTTCAAAAGGTTCAAGCTTCCTCAAAAAGCTAAAACGAAGGTTCAAAAGGTTCAAGCTTCCTCAAGAAGCTAAAACGAAGGTTGAAAAGTTCAAAATTTCAAGCTTCCTCAAGAAGCCAAAACAGGGGTTCAAAAGGTTCAAGCTCCCTCAAGAGGCTAAAACGAATTTTCAAAAGGTTCAAGTTCCCTCAAGAAGCTAAAACGAAGGTTCAAAAGGTTCAGGCTCCCTCAGGAAGCTAAAACGAAGGTTCAGAAGGTTCAACTTCGTCAAGAAGCTAAAACCAGGGTTCAAAAGGTTCAAGCTCCCTCAAGAAGCTAAAACGAAGGTTTAAAAGGTCCAAGCGCCCTCAAGAAGCTAAAACCAAGGTTCAAAAGATTCAAGCTCCCTCAAGAAGCTAAAACGAAGGTTCAGAAGGTTTAACTTCGTCAAAAAAGCTAAAATAAGGGTTCAAAAGGTTCAAGCTTCCTCAAGAAGCTAAAACGAAGGTTCAAAAGGTTCAAGCTGTCCAAAAACCGTGCCAAACGGAGAAAGTTATGCGGTCCCGAACCGAGGCGCACGACCGACGGCTCCGAAAACCGGAAAATGGTCTCCAAACGGGAACAGTGGTCTACGACCACGAAAAGTAGCCTACGGCCACTGAGAGATGGTCTACGAAACCTCTCCCTCCCTTCGGGGAGAGAAAACAGAACCTGGTTCGCAAATCGAGGCAAAGCACAAAAGAGTCCCGAGGTCCGGAGGTAAGGCTCTCAGCCGAAACTCCGTAACCTCAGAACGAGCACACATGCGCAATCACCGGTGGTGTTAAAGGCCAAGAACAAACACCCTCTCTAAGCCTAGAATGTAGAGATATAGAGAGATATATGTGCTTTTCCTTAGACAAATTTTTTTCAACCTCTCTAAAGGAGAGGGAGGCCCTCTCTTATAGAGAAACAAGAGGGTTCAAGCTTCTTGGAGAAGCTAGAGCAAAAGGTTCAAGCTTCTTAGAGAAGCTAGAGCAAAGGTTCAAAAGTTTCAAGCTTCTTGGAGAAGCTAAAGTAAAGGGTTCAAGCTTCTTGGAGAAGCTAGAGCAAAGGTTCAAAAGGTTCAAGCTTCCTCAAGAAACTAAAACGAAGGTTCAAAAGGTTCAAGCTTCCTCAAGAAGCTAAAACGAAGGTTCAAAAGGTTCAAGCTTCCTCCAGAAGCCAAAACAAGGGTTCAAAAGGTTCAAACTCCCTCAAGAAGCTAAAACGAAGGTTCAAAAGGTTCAAGCTCCTCCAAGAAGCTAAAACGAAGGTTCAAAAGGTTCAAGCTCCCTCAGGAAACTAAAACGAAGGTTCAGAAGGTTCAACTTCCTCAAAAAGCTAAAACCAGGGCTCAAAAGGTTCAAGCTTCCTCGGAGAAGCTAGAGCAAAGGTTCAAAAGGTTCAAGCTTCCGCAAGAAGCTAAAACGAAGGTTCAAAAGGTTCAAGCTTCCTCAAGAAGCTAAAACGAAGGTTGAAAAGTTCAAAATTTCAAGCTTCCTTAAGAAGCCAAAACAGGGTTCAAAAGGTTCAAGCTCCTCAAGAGGCTAAAACGAAGGTTCAAAAGGTTCAAGCTCCCTCAAAAGCAAAACGAAGGTTCAAAAGGTTCAAGCTCCCTCAGGAACTAAAACGAAGGTTCAAAAGGTTCAAGCTCCCTCAAGAAGCTAAACAAGGTTCAAAGGTTCAAGCTCCCTCAGGAAACTAAAACGAAGGTTCTGAAGGTTCAACTTCCTCAAGAAGCTAAAACCAGGGTTCAAAAGGTTCAAGCTTCCTCAAGAAGCTAAAACGAAGGTTCAAAAGTTCAAAAATTTCAAGCTTCCTCAAGAAGTCAAAACTGGGGTTCAAAAGGTTCAAGCTCCCTCAAGAGGCTAAAATGAAGGTTCAAAATGTTCAAGCTCCCTCAAGAAGCTAAAACGAAGGTTCAAAAGGTTCAGGCTCCGTCAGGAAGCCAAAACGAAGGTTCAGAAGGTTCAACTTCGTCAAGAAGCTAAAACCAGGGTTCAAAAGGTTCAAGCTCCCTCAAGAAGCTAAAGCGAAGGTTCAAAAGGTCCAAGCGCCCTCAAGAAGCCAAAACCAAGGTTCAAAAGATTCAAGCTCCCTCAAGAAGCTACAACGAAGATTCAGAAGGTTTAACTTCCTCAAGAAGCTAAAATAAGGGTTCAAAAGGTTCAAGCTTCCTCAAGAAGCTAAAACGAATGTTCAAAAGGTTCAAGCTGTCTAAAAACCGTGCCAAACGGAGAAAGTTAAGCGGTCCCGAACCGAGGCGCACGACCGACGGCTCCGAAAACCAGAAAATGGTCTCCAAACGGGAACAGTGGTCTACGACCACGAAAAGTAGCCTACGGCCACTGAGAGATGGTCTACGAAACCTCTCCCACCCTTCGGGGAGAGAAAACAGAACCTGGTTCGCAAATCGAGGCAAAGCACAAAAGAGTCCCGAGGTCCGGAGGTAAGGCTCTCAGCCGAAACTCCGTAACCTCAGAACGAGCACAACATGCGCAATCACCGGTGGTGTTAAAGGCCAAGAACAAACACCCTCTCTAAGCCTAGAATGTAGAGATATAGAGAGATATATGTGCTTTTCCTTAGACAAATTTTTTTCAACCTCTCTAAAGGAGAGGGAGGCCCTCTCTTATAGAGAAAGAAGGGTTCAAGCTTCTGGAGAAGCTAGAGCAAAAGTTCAAGCTTCTTAGAGAAGCTAGAGCAAAGGTTCAAAAGTTTCAAGCTTCTTGGAGAAGCTAGAGCAAAGGTTCAAAAGGTTCAAGCTTCCTCAAGAAGCTAAAACGAAGGTTCAAAAGGTTCAAGCTTCCTCAAGAAGCTAAAACGAAGGTTCAAAAGGTTCAAGCTTCCTCAAGAAGCCAAAACAAGGGTTCAAAAGGTTCAAGCTCCCTCAAGAAGCTAAAACGAAGGTTCAAAAGGTTCAAGCTCCCCCAAGAAGCTAAAACGAAGGTTCAAAAGGTTCAAGCTCCCTCAGGAAACTAAAACGAAGGTTCAGAAGGTTCAACTTCCTCAAGAAGCTAAAACCAGGGTTCAAAAGGTTCAAGCTTCCTCGGAGAAGCTAGAGCAAAGGTTCAAAAGGTTCAAGCTTCCTCAAGAAGCTAAAACGAAGGTTCAAAAGGTTCAAGCTTCCTCAAGAAGCTAAAACGAAGGTTGAAAAGTTCAAAATTTCAAGCTTCCTCAAGAAGCCAAAACAGGGGTTCAAAAGGTTCAAGCTCCCTCAAGAGGCTAAAACGAAGGTTCAAAAGGTTCAAGCTCCCTCAAGAAGCTAAAACGAAGGTTCAAAAGGTTCAGGCTCCCTCAGGCTAAAACGAAGGTTCAGAAGGTTCAACTTCGTCAAGAAGCTAAAACCAGGTTCAAAAGGTTCAAGCTCCCTCAAGAAGCTAAAACGAAGGTTCAAAAGGTCCAAGCGCCCTCAAGAAGCTAAAACCAAGGTTCAAAAGGTTCAAGCTCCCTCAAGAAGCTAAAACAAGGTTCAGAAGGTTTAACTTCCTCAAGAAGCTAAAATAAGGGTTCAAAAGGTTCAAGCTTCCTCAAGAAGCTAAAACGAAGGTTCAAAAGGTTCAAGCTGTCCAAAAACCGTGCCAAACGGAGAAAGTTAAGCGGTCCCGAACCGAGGCGCCCGACCGACGGCTCCGAAAACTGAAAAATGGTCTCCAAACGGGAACAGTGGTCTACGACCACGAAAAGTAGCCTACGGCCACTGAGAGATGGTCTACGAAACCTCTCCCACCCTTCGGGGAGAGAAAACAGAACCTGGTTCGCAAATCGAGGCAAAGCACAAAAGAGTCCCGAGGTCCGGAGGTAAGGCTCTCAACTGAAACTCCGTAACCTCAGAACGAGCACAACATGCGCAATCACCGGTGGTGTTAAAGGCCAAGAACAAACACCCTCTCTAAGCCTAGAATGTAGAGATATAGTGTCACGTCCTCAAACCCGCCCCTAAAAGTTTGGGCATGACCCGTTCGGAAATCGAACCTTTAACCTGTTGTATATAACATACGGGGCCTTATCGGAAGCATTTAATATGAAAATAACGACACAACTAAATCCCATTGAGCTACTTCTACATGCCAGGATCTCATATAACGTATGCATCATAGAAGACAGAAAAAAAATTCCAAGCTATACCCCAAAGTGTCGGCTATAAACAAACACCTGTACAGTCCCAGCCCTATCATTGGGCATATACAAAAATCATTGAAGTTCTACACTTTCAATCTTAAGTAAGAAATCAAAATAAGCCAACATTTTAGCAAACTTTACAAAAATAAATGGCTTCGTGTAGTGCCTGAACCATAGGGTTGACAAAAGGGAACGAGTATCGTGGCTAGGACTGACCACTTGGCTGGTTACCTACAGAAACAGACATAACACAGAGTGAGTCTAGCTCAGTGAATAGTAATACATAAATAAAAACAGTGCTTGACTTGAAATATAACACCATAGAGCATAACAGATGCATATATAGTTAGTCTGAATCCGTATTAATTTCATGACGACCTTAGCCCATTTTTGAAACATAGTGGTTTGCAACATGATTTCTTGAAACATGATGGCTATGAGCCCTTATACGTGGTGGCACAAGGCCCTTAAACATGGTGGCATTAAGCCCTTGAACATGGTGGCACGAGGCCCTTGCATAAGTTGGCATTAAGCCCTTGAAACATATTGGCATTTAAGCCCTTGAAAGATTGGCATTAAAGCCCTTGAAAGATTGGCATTAAAGCCCTTGAAACATATTGGCATTTAAGCCCTTGAAACATGTGGCACGAGGCCCTTGAAACATGTGTATGAATTCAAGAGGTGTCTCACACGGACTCTAGAGGTGTCTCACTTCGTAGCACTTAGTTCCGTGTAGCACTTTGTTCCATACAGTAATTAATAAGTTTTCCAGACCAAACCGGACATATCATGTCATATCATAAACGGAAACAAATCATACATAATCTTTATGCTTGAATTATAAACAGTAATTAGAAGTCATATTCATAACATACTTGACCTTGTACCATACATGGACTTGTAACATGCGTAAACTTGTAACATACTTGAATTTATAACATACTCGGATTCGTAACATACATGAACTTATAATATACTTGGACTTGTAACATACGTGAACTTATAACATGCTTAAACTTGAAAACTTGTAACATACTTAAACTTGTATATACTTGTACTTGTAACCTTACCTAAACTTGTACATACTTGAACTTGTCTCATATATGAACTTGTAACATTCTTGAGCTTGTAACATTCTTGACTTATAACATACGTAAACTTGTAACAGACTTAAACTTAGAACATACGTAAACTTGTAACTTAATCATTTGAATCACGGTATCATTACCCCCGGGTAAAGGGCTTGTGCTAAAGATGATGTGAATACTTCTACATATATGAATAATCATTCATTAAGTTATAACGTAACATATCAGAAAACAGAGCATTTCTTGTTATATTACGTCATTATTGTGCGCTTAACAAAATAGAATAATTCATATTCTTATGTGGGTCACATAATGATATTAAACTTTTGCATTCATGTCGTAGATTCCGAATAACGTCGAATTCATATGTAACACAACAAAATGACTACAGATTCATATGGATTCACATAACTTTCCAATTATTCTGATTCTTCGAAGATGAACATAAGTTCCACTTATTCTTTAAGAAATAACATAGTATGCTTATAAATAATAAAGGGTTAATATTCGTCATTAACGGAACAAGGATTCCAAAATCATACCGATGTACGCGAATCTTTCAGCGTTCATGTAAGTTCACATTGATTTCCAATTGTCATAAATGTTCGTATAACACTTACAAAGAACAGAGCATTAGTGACAATAATTATCAACAATAGATAAAATGTACATTTTTGTACTACTACTCACAGTGCTACAACGGAGTGTTTGTCCCTCCTGAAGTGTGCCCTGTTCACATATATAACTTGATCATTAGTTCTTTTTTTTTTTTTTTTTTTTCTTTCCTTCATTATTCTTCACAAGCCCACAAGTATTTATCAAAATAATTTGGGATTAAACCCCTTTCGGAAAACTCCACATTTTAGGTTACAAAAATTAAACTCCACATAATCGCCACAATTCAACATAAACAACATGCTTCAACTCAACATCATTAAATATAATTCAACATAATTCAAGAGGAATTCTTAAATCCCATTTCCACATTCCACAACCGAGTTCATGTCATCCATGACCCTAATAAATTATTTCCCCAATTTTTCCTTTACATTAAAGCATGAATCACAATGTTCATAACATAGTTCATTCGCAAATTTAAACACAATTTTCAAACATTTCCAAATTCCAATTAAACTTGAACACATATAATTCAATACCTCAATTTCATTACTCTACTTTCAATTTGGGCCAATTCATTAGTTATCTTCATTAATCAACCTAGGGTTTCAAGAAAAATCCAAATTTCTTAACCCATTATTTTTTTTGTCCCAATTTCCTCATTGATTACAAGTCTAAAGTTCATAATCCATCACCTTAACCCAGCAATTACATCTCCAACATTATAAACCCGAAATCCCCCAATCTCAAGTTGGACATAATATGTTCAAAACTATAGATTTTGTATTTATATACTCAAAATACCATAAATCCACACTCAAAATATCATAAATCCATCCATGAATGCAATATTGAAAGGGAATAAGGTCTCCTACCTCAAGATTCGAGCAAGAAAAGCAAGCTTTGAGAAGAATCCTCCACAAATTCGAATTCCAATCGGTTGGAAATGTTGCCCCTTTCTTGTTCTCCATCCTTGATGCAAGATCTATGGTGGATTTGTTGAGAAAAGTGAAGGAAATCAAGGTTTTGGGAGCTAGGGTTTCGGACATGGAAGAGGGGAGAAGAAGAGAGGAAAAGAAAATGCAAGAAATGAGCTCAAAATCACGTTTTTGAGCTGCTGCCCCGCACATCGCCGCACGTGCGCGCATTTCCCGCACGTGCGGTCCTGCTTCCAGCACAGATATGAAAACTTCAAACATGCGTAACTCTCTCATCCGGACTCCGTTTTAGGTCATTCTTGTGTCCAAATTGAAGCCCCGAAAATAATCTTTCCAATGGTTCTAACCTCACATCCAAATTCAAAGTGTGGAAAAAGAAAAAGGCAAAAGAGTGACGGCTGATCGTAGGCGAATTATTCGAATTAAAGTTTTTGGTCCAATCTTACTTTACCATCACACCACTACCTCAATCAATACCCCAAAATAGATAAAAACATTCTCAATTCCAATGGATATAGTTGAATTAAAACACATTAACCCCTAATTAAATAAGGATGACTTTTGGGGTCATTACATATAGAGAGATATATGTACTTTTCCTTAGACAAATTTTTTTCAACCTCTCTAAAGGAGAGGGAGGCCCTCTCTTATAGAGAAACAAGAGGGTTCAAACTTCTTGGAGAAGCTAGAGCAAAAGGTTCAAGCTTTCAAGAAGCTAGAGAAATTTTAGCAAAGTTTCAAGCTTCTTGGAGAAGCTAGAGCAAAGGTTCAAAAGGTTCAAGCTTCCTCAAGAAGCTAAAACGAAGGTTCAAAAGGTTCAAGCTTCCTCAAGAAGCTAAAACGAAGGTTCAAAAGGTTCAAGCTTCCTCAAGAAGCCAAAACAAGGGTTCAAAAGGTTCAAGCTCCCTCAAGAAGCTAAAACGAAGGTTCAAAAGGTTCAAGCTCCCTCAAGAAGCTAAAACGAAGGTTCAAAAGGTTCAAGCTCCCTCAGGAAACTAAAGAAGGTTCAAAGGTTCAACTTCCTCAAAAGCTAAAACCAGGTTCAAAAGGTTCAAGCTTCCTCGGAGAAGCTAGAGCAAAGGTTCAAAAGGTTCAAGCTTCCTCAAGAAGCTAAAACGAAGGTTCAAAAGGTTCAAGCTTCCTCAAGAAGCTAAAACGAAGGTTGAAAAGTTCAAAATTTCAAGCTTCCTCAAGAAGCCAAAACAGGGGTTCAAAAGGTTCAAGCTCCCTCAAGAAGCTAAAACGAAGGTTCAAAAGGTTCAAGCTCCCTCAAGAAGCTAAAACGAAGGTTCAAAAGGTTCAAGCTCCCTCAGGAAACTAAAACGAAGGTTCAGAAGGTTCAACTTCCTCAAGAAGCTAAAACTAGGGTTCAAAAGGTTCAAGCTCCCTCAAGAAGCTAAAACGAAGGTTCAAAAGGTCCAAGCGCCCTCAAGAAGCTAAAACCAACGTTCAAAAGGTTCAAGCTCCCTCAAGAAGCTAAAACGAAGGTTCAAAAGGTTTAACTTCCTCAAGAAGCTAAAATAAGGGTTCAAAAGGTTCAAGCTTCCTCAAGAAGCTAAAACGAAGGTTCAAAAGGTTCAAGCTGTCCAAAAACCGTGCCAAACGGAGAAAGTTAAGCGGTCCCGAACCGAGGCGCACGACCACGGCTCCGAAAATCGAAAAATGGCCTCCAAACGGGAACAGTGGTTTACGATCACGAAAAGTAGCCTACGGCCACTGTGAGAGGGTCTACGAAACCTCTCCCTCCCATCGGGGAGAGAAAACAGAACCTGGTTCGCAAATCGAGGCAAAGCACAAAAGAGTCCCGAGGTCCGAAAGTAAGGCTCTCAGCTGAAACTCCGTAACCTCAGAACGAGCACAACATGCGCAATCACCGGTGGTGTTAATGGCCAAGAACAAACACCCTCTCCAAGCCTAGAATGTACAGATATAGAGAGATATATGTGCTTTTCCTTAGACAAATTTTTTTCAACCTCTCTAAAGGAGAGGGAGGCCCTCTCTTATAGAGAAACAAGAGGGTTCAAGCTTCTTGGAGAAGCTAGACCAAAAGGTTCAAACTTCATAGAGAAGCTAGAGCAAAGGTTCAAAACTTTCAAGCTTCTTGGAGAAGCTAGAGCAAAGAGTTCAAGCTTCTTGGAGAAGTTAGAGCAAAGGTTCAAAAGGTTCAAGCTTCCTCAAGAAGCTAAAACGAAGGTTCAAAAGGTTCAAGCTTCCTCAAGAAGCTAAAACGAAGGTTCAAAATGTTCAAACTTCCTCAAGAAGCAAAAACAAGGGTTCAAAAGGTTCAAGCTTCCTCAAGAAGCTAAAACGAAGGGTCAAAAGGTTCAAGCTCCCTCAGGAAACTAAAACGAAGGTTCAGAAGGTTCAAGCTCCCTCAGGAAACTAAAACGAAGGTTCAGAAGGTGCAACTTCCTCAAAAAGCTAAAACCAACGTTCAAAAGGTTCAAGCTTCCTCGGAGAAGCTAGAGCAAAGGTTCAAAAGGTTCAAGCTTCCTCAAGAAGCTAAAACGAAGGTTCAAAAGGTTCAAGCTTCCTCAAGAAGCTAACACGAAGGTTGAAAAGTTCAAAATTTCAAGCTTCCTCAAGAAGCCAAAACAGGAGTTAAAAGGTTCAAGCTCCCTCAAGAGGCTAAAACGAAGGTTCAAAAGGTTCAAGCTCCCTCAAAAGCTAAAACGAAGGTTCAAAAGGTTCAGGCTCCCTCAGGAAGCTAAAACGAAGATTCAGAAGGTTCAACTTCTTCAAGAAGCTAAAACCAGGGTTCAAAAGGTTCAAGCTCCCACTAGAAGCTAAAACGAAGGTTCAAAAGGTCCAAGCGCCCTCAAGAACCTAAAACCAACGTTCAAAAGGTTCGAGCTTCCTCAAGAAGCGAAAACGAAGGGTCAGAAGATTTAACTTCCTCGAGAAGCTAAAATAAGGGTTCAAAAGGTTCAAGCTTCCTCAAGAAGCTAAAACGAAGGTTCAAAAGGTTCAAGCTGTCCAAATACCGTGCCAAACGGAGAAAGTTTAGCGGTCCCGAACCGAGGCGCACGACCGACGGCTCCGAAAACCGGAAAATGGTCTCCAAACGGGAACAGTGGTCTACGACCACGAAAAGTAGCCTACGGCCACTGCGAGATGGTCTACGAAACCTCTCCCTCCCTTCGGGAGAGAAAACAGAACCTAGTTCGCAAATCGAGGCAAAGCACAAAAGAGTCCAAGGTCCGGAGGTAAGGCTCTCAGCCGAAACTCCGCAACCTCAGAACGAGCACAACATGCGCAATCACCGGTGGTGTTAAAGGCCAAGAACAAACACCCTCTCTAAGCCTAGAATGTAGAGATATAGAGAGATATATGTGCTTTTCCTTGGACAAATTTTTTTCAACCTCTCTAAAGGAGAGGGAGGCCCTCTCTTATAGAGAAACAAGAGGGTTCAAGCTTCTTGGAGAAGCTAGAGAAAAAGGTTCAAGCTTCGTAGAGAAGCTAGAGCAAAGGTTCAAAAGTTTCAAGCTTCTTGGAGAAGCTAGAGCAAAGGGTTCAAGCTACTTGAAGAAGCTAGAGCAAAGGTTCAAAAGGTTCAAGCTTCCTCAAGAAGCTAAAACGAAGGCTCAAAAGGTTCAAGCTTCCTCAAGAAGCCAAAACAAGGGTTCAAAAGGTCCAAGCTCCCTCAAGAAGCTAAAACGAAGGTTCAAAAGGTTCAAGCTCCCTCAAGAAGCTAAAACGAAGGTTCAAAAGGTTCAAGCTCCCTCAGGAAACTAAAACGAAGGTTCAGAAGGTTCAACTTCCTCAAGAAGCTAAAACCAGGGTTCAAAAGGTTCAAGCTTCCTCGGAGAAGCCAGAGCAAAGGTTCAAAAGGTTCAAGCTTCCTCAAGAAGCTAAAACGAAGGTTCAAAAGGTTCAAGCTTCCTCAAAAAGCTAAAACGAAGGTTGAAAAGTTCAAAATTTCAAGCTTCCTCAAGAAGCCAAAACAGGGATTCAAAAGGTTCAATCACCCTCAAGAGCCTAAAACGAAGGTTCAAAAGGTTCAAGCTCCCTCAGGAAGCTAAAACGAAGGTTCAGAAAGTTCAACTTCGTCAAGAAGCTCAAACTAGGGTTCAAAAGGTTCAAGCTCCCTCAAGAAGCTAAAACGAAGGTTCAAACGGTGCAAGCACACTCAAGAAGCTAAAACCAAGGTTCAAAAGGTTCAAGCTCGCTCAAGAACTAAAACGAAGGTTCAGAAGGTTTAACTTCCTCAAGAAGCTAAAATAAGGGTTCAAAAGGTTCAAGCTTCCTCATGAAGCTAAAACGAAGGTTCAAAAGGTTCAAGACGTCCAAAAACCGTGCCAAACAGAGAAAGTTTATCGGTCCCGAACCGAGGCGCACGACCGACGGCTCCGAAAATCGGAAAATGGCCTCCAAACGGGAACCTGGTTCGCAAATCGAGGCAAAGCACAAAAGAGTCCCGAGGTCCAGAGGTAAGGCTCTCAGCCGAAACTCCGTAACCTCAGAACGAGTACAACATGCGCAATCACCGGTGGTGTTAAAGGCCAAGAACAAACACCCTCTCTAAGCCTAGAATGTAGAGATATAGAGAGATATATGTGCTTTTCCTTAGACAATTTTTTTTCAACCTCTCTAAAGGAGAGAGAGGCCCTCTCTTATAGAGAAACAAGGGGGTTCAAGCTTCTTGGAGAAGCTAGACCAAAAGGTTCAAACTTCTTAGAGAAGCTAGAGCAAAGGTTCAAAAGTTTCAAGCTTCTTGGAAAAGCTAGAGCAAAGAGTTCAAGCTTCTTGGAGAAGTTAGAGCAAAGGTTCAAAAGGTTCAAGCTTCCTTAAGAAGCTAAAACGAAGGTTCAAAAGCTTCAAGCTTCCTCAAGAAGCTAAAACGAAGGTTCAAAATGTTCAAGCTTCCTCAAGAAGCCAAAGCAAGGGTTCAAAAGGTTCAAGCTCCCTCAAGAAGCTAAAACGAAGGTTCAAAAGGTTCAAGCTCCCTCAAGAAGCTAAAACGAAGGTTCAAAAGGTTCAAGCTCCCTCGGGAAACTAAAACGAAGGTTCAGAAGGTTCAACTTCCTCAAAAAGCTAAAACCAGGGTTCAAAAGGTTCAAGCTTCCTCGGAGAAGCTAGAGCAAAGGTTCAAAAGGTTCAAGCTTCCTCAAGAAGCTAAAACGAAGGTTCACAAGGTTCAAACTTCCTCAAGAAGCTAAAACGAAGGTTGAAAAGTTCAAAATTTCAAGCTTCCTCAAGAAGCCAAAACAGGAGTTCAAAAGGTTCAAGCTCCCTCAAGAGGCTAAAACGAAGGTTTGAAAGGTTCAAGCTCCCTCGAGAAGCTAAAATGAAGGTTGAAAAGGTTCAGGCTCCCTCAGGAAGCTAAAACGAAGGTTCAGAAGGTTCAACTTCGTCAAGAAGCTAAAACCAGGGTTCAAAAGGTTCAAGCTCCCTGAAGAAGCTAAAACGAAGGTTCAAAAGGTCCAAGCGCCCTCAAGAAGCTAAAGCCAAGGATCAAAAGGTTCAAGCTCCCTCAAGAAGCTAAAACGAAGGTTCAGAAGGTTTAACTTCCTCAAGAAGCTATAATAAGGGTTCAAAAGGTTCAAGCTTCCTCAAGAAGCTAAAACAAAGGTTCAAAAGGTTCAAGCTGTCCAAAAATCGTGCCGAATGGATAAGCGGTCCCGAACCAAGGTGCACGACCGACGGCTCTGAAAATCAGAAAATGGTCTCCAAACGGGAACAGTGGTCTACGACCTCGAAAAGTAGCCTACGGCCACTGAGAGATGGTCTACGAAACCTCTCCCTCCCTTTGGGGAGAGAAAACAGAACCTGGTTCGCAAATCGAGGCAAAGCACAAAAGGGTCCTGAGGTCCGGAGGTAAAGCTCTCAGCCGAAACTCCGTAACCTCAGAACGAGCACAACATGCGCAATCACCGGTTGTGTTAAAGGCCAAGAACAAACACCCTCTCTAAGCCTAGAATGTAGAGATATAGAGAGATATGTGCTTTTCCTTAGACAATTTTTTTCAACCTCTCTAAAGGAGAGGGAGGCCCTCTCTTATAGAAAAACAAGAGGGTTCAAGCTTCTTGGAGAAGCTAGAGCAAAAGGTTCAAGCTTCTTAGAGAAGCTAGAGCAAAAGTTCAAAAGTTTCAAGCTTCTTGGAGAAGCTAGAGCAAAGGTTCAAAAGGTTCAAGCTTCCTCAAGAAGCTAAAACGAAGGTTCAAAAGGTTCAAGCTTCCTCAAGAAGCTAAAACGAAGGTTCAAAAGGTTCAAACTTCCTCAAGAAGCCAAAACAAGGGTTCAAAAGGTTCAAGCTCCCTCAAGAAGCTAAAAAGAATGTTCAGATGGTTCAAACTCCCTCAAGAAGCTAAAACGAAGGTTCAAAAGGTTCAAGCTCCCTCAGGAATCTAAAACGAAGGTTCAGAAGGTTCAACTTCCTCAAGAAGCTAAAACCAGGGTTCAAAAGGTTCAAGCTTCCTCGGAGAAGGTAGAGCAAAGGTTCAAAAGGTTCAAGCTTCCTTAAGAAGCTAAAACCAGTGTTGAAAAGGTTCAAACTTCCTCAAGAAGCTAAAACGGAGGTTGAAAAGTTCAAACAATATTCAATAAAGGAATAATAGAATTTTCAATAACCTTCCTTTGTACTGTGTACCATGTGTGGATTGAAAGGAATAATAGAATTTTCAATAAAGTTTGTAAACCTGTTGAGGTGATTCTTAAATCTATTGTGCTCATGGTTAGAAGTAGATTATTGTCTGCAAACAATATTCCTACTGCTGCAGGTGATGAATGGTTCCTTTCCCAGTGGAACCTCCCAAATTCTATTCTGAAGCCCCATCTCCACAATAATGGGAGGGCTGCTGAGTGATGTGAGTTCCTATAAGCGAGGGTCGAGCGAAAGGGAGCTTGAAAATGAGTGTTTATCTAACTATCTGTTCGCTGTGTAGGGACTGGCCTTTGGAATTTCATGAAATCTGTGGGTTGAGTGTGGTGAGATACAAAGTTACTAACAAAGCTCCATCTGTGGATAGGTCTTGTGGGTTGAGTGATAGTAGCCATAAAACTAAAGACATCACTGTTATGTGTTCGGCATGTGGGTTGAGTGATCTTAGCACTAAAATGATTTTGTTACTAATCAGTATATATATTGTAAATTTTTATGTGCAGGTTAAGGAAGCAACTCCCGAGTTTAGTGAGGTCCTATATTTGTGGGTTGAGTGTAGTGAGCAAGAAATGTGTGTACCACCTTTCATCTTCATTCTTATTTTTCTGAATATGGGTGCTGTTCTTTCTGTGTTTGGTTGGCAGGACCTATTACAATGTCTAGGTGATGCATATTACAAGATCTCTACTTGGGATTGCATCTCCGATTATCTGGTTTCGTTGGTGGTTGGGTTGCTGCGTTGTGAGGTTAACTGGTTTCGTGGAATGGCTGCTCCAAGCGCCTTCCGGGTTGCTCAGTGTGTTCAAAAGTTGTCTTTCAATTCTTTTCTTTTTTGTAATTACTATATAACATAGTTGTTTTACCTACCCTAGTGGGATGTACTAGGGGTTATGGTTATATTCTCATCATCAATCCAGTGTGCTGCTCGTGCTAGGATACATATGGATTTGGGCGTGTGGATTTTGGATTTCATTGACAGTGGTTTGTCTAGTGGGATGTACTAGAACTGTTATGTTGCTGTTTGTGCCCACTGGATTGCATCTCGCTTTGGCTGGTCTTACTACCAGTGGTTTTGGCTTGTTACCCCATCCCGTGGGGAGTACATAGCTTTTGTTGTTGGATCAGGTTTGATGGTACCTTGATGGAATTTTTTTGTTAGCTATTCTTGGTACTTTGTCTTCTGTTTCAACTTTCTATATTCTCAGTTTATTTCCTCGCTCCTGTTCAATGGCTATTTCTCAGATATAGCGCTTGAACAGTTGCGTTTGTTCTGTTTTATGTGTGCTTGTCTCTCTTTGTTGTCTCTTGTATAGATCGTGTAGGGCCTGGGGCATGCCCCTTGTAATCATGTAATCTTGTTCATTTTTCTGTTTTATTTTATGTCTTATTCACCCAAAAAAGAAAAGTTCAAAATTTCAAGCTTCCTCAAGAAGCCAAAACAGGGGTTCAAAAGGTTCAAGCTCCCTCAAGAGGCTAACACGAAGGTTCAAAAGGTTCAAGCTCCCTCAAGAAGCTAAAACGAAGGTTCAAAAGGTTCAGCCTCCCTCAGGATGCTAAAACGAAGGTTCAGAAGGTTCAACTTCGTCAAGAAGTCAAAACCAGGGTTCAAAAGGTTCAAGCACCCTCAAGAAGCTAAAATGAAGGTTTAAAAGGTCCAAGCGCCCTCAAGAAGCTAAAACCAAGGTTCAAAAGGTTCAAGCTCCCTCAAGAAGCTAAAACGAAGGTTCAGAAGGTTTAACAACCTCAAGAAGCTAAAATAAGGGTTCAAAAGGTTCAAGCTTCCTCAAGAAGCTAAAACGAAGGTTCAAAAGGTTCAAGCTGTCCAAAAACCGTGCCAAACGGAGAAAGTTAAGCGGTCTCGAACCGAGGCGCACGACCGACGGCTCCGAAAACCGGAAAATGGTCTCCAAACGGGAACAGTGGTCTACGACCACGAAAAGTAGCCTACGGCCACTGAGAGATGGTCTACGAAACCTCTCCCTCCCTTCGGGGAGAGAAAACAAAACCTGGTTCGCAAATCGAGGCAAATCCCGAGGTCCGGAGGTAAGGCTCTCGAGCCGAAACTACGTAACCTCAGAACGAGCAGAACATGCGCAATCACCGGTGGTGTTAAAGGCCAAGAACAAACACCCTCTCTAAGCCTAGAATGTAGAGATATAGAGAATATATGTGCTTTTCCTTAGACAATTTTTTCAACCTCTCTAAAGGAGAGGGAGGCCCTCTCTTATAGAGAAACAAGAGGGTTCAAGCTTCTTGGAGAAGCTAGAGCAAAGGTTCAAGCTTCTTAGAGAAGTAGAGCAAAGGTTCAAAAGTTTCAAGCTTCTTGGAGAAGCTAGAGCAAAGGGTTCAAGCTTCTTGGAGAAGCTAGAGCAAAGGTTCAAAAGGTTCAAGCTTCCTCAAGAAGCTAAAACGAAGGTTCAAAAGGTTCAAGCTTCCTCAAGAAGCAAAAACGAAGGTTCAAAAGGTTCAAGCTTCCTCAAGAAGCCAAAACAAGGGATCAAAAGGTTCAAGCTCCCTCAAGAAGCTAAAACGAAGGTTCAAAGGTTCAAGCTCTCACTCAAGAAGCTAAAACGAAGGTTCAAAAGGTTCAAGCTCCCTCAGAAACTAAAACGAAGGTTCAGAAGGTTCAACTTCCTCAAGAAGCTAAAACCAGGGTTCAAAAGGTTCAAGCTTCCTCGGAGAAGCTAGAGAAAGGTTCTAAAAGGTTCAAGCTCTCCTCAAGAAGCAAAACGAAGGTTCAAAAGGCTCAAGCTTCCTCAAGAAGCTAAAACCAGGGTTCAAAAGGTTCAAGCTTCGTCAAGAAGCTAAAACGAAGGTTAAAAGAGTCCCGAGGTCCGGAGGTAAGGCTCTCAGCCGAAACTCCGTAACCTCAGAACGAGCACAACATGCGCAATCACCGGTGGTGTTAAAGGCCAAGAAATAACACCCTCTCTAAGCCTAGAATGTAGAGATATAGAGAGATATATGTGCTTTTCCTTCGACAAATTTTTTTCAACCTCTCTAAAGGAGAGGGAGGCCCTCTCTTATAGAGAAACAAGGGGGTTCAAGCTTCTTGGAGAAGCTAGAGCAAAAGGTTCAAGCTTCTTAGAGAAGCTAGAGCAAAGGTTCAAAAGTTTCAAGCTTCTTGGAGAAGCTAGAGCAAAGGTCCAAAAGGTTCAAGCTTCCTCAAGAAGCTAAAACGAAGGTTCAAAAGGTTCAAGCTTCCTCAAGAAGCCAAAACCAGGGTTCAAAAGGTTTAAGCTCCCTCAAGAAGCTAAAACGAAGGCTCAAAAGGTTCAAGCTCCCTCAGGAAACTAAAACGAAGGTTCAGAAGGTTCAACATCCTCAAGAAGCTAAAACCAGGGTTCAAAAGGTTCAAGCTTCCTTGGTGAAGCTAGAGCAAAGGTTCAAAAGGTTCAAGCTTCCTCAAGAAGCAAATACGAAGGTTCAAAAGGTTCAAGCTTCCTAAAGAAGCTAAAACGATGGTTGAAAAGTTCAAAATTTCAAGCTTCCTCAGGAAGCCAAAATAGGGGTTCAAAAGGTTCCAGCTCCCTCAAGAGGCTAAAACGAAGGTTGAAAAGGTTCAAGCTCCCTCAAGAAGCTAAAACGAAGGTTCAAAAGGTTTAGGCTCCCTCAGGAAGCTGAAACGAAGGTTCAGAAGGTTCAACTTCGTCAAGAAGCTAAAACCAGGATTCGAAAGGTTCAAGCTCCCTCAAGAAGCTAAAACGAATGTTCAAAAGGTCCAGGCGCCCTCAAGAAGCTAAAACCAAGGTTCAAAAGGTTCAAGCTCCCTCAAGAAGCTAAAACGAAGGTTCAGAAGGTTTAACAACCTGAAGAAGCTAAAATAAGGGTTCAAAAGGATCAAGCTTCCTCAAGAAGCTAAAACGAAGGTTCAAAATGTTCAAGCTCCATCAGGAAACTAAAACGAAGGTTCAGAAGGTTCAACTTCCTCAAGAAGCTAAAACCAGGGTTCAAAAGGTTCAAGCTTCCTCGGAGAAGCTAGAGCAAAGGTTCAAAAGGTTCAAACTTCCTCAAGAAGCTAAAACCAAGGTTCAAAAGGTTAAAGCTTTCTCAAGAAGCTAAAACGAAGGTTGGAAAGTTCAAAATTTCAAGCTTCCTCAAGAAACCAAAACAGGGGTTCAAAAGGTTCAAGCTCCCTCAAGAGGCTAAAACGAAAGTTCAAAAGGTTCAAGCTCCCTCAAAAAGCTAAAACGAAGGTTCAAAAGGTTCAGGCTCCCTCAGGAAGCTAAAACGAAAGTTCAGAAGGTTCAACTTCGTCAAGAAGCTAAAACCAGGGTTCAAAAGGTTCAAGCTCCCTCAAGAAGCTAAAACGAAGGTTCAAAAGGTCCAAGCGCCCTCAAGAAGCTAAAACCAAGGTTCAAAAGGTTCAAGCTCCCTCAAGAAGCTAAAACGAAGGTTCAGAAGGTTTAACAACCTCAAGAAGCTAAAATAAGGGTTCAAAAGGATCAAGCTTCCTCAAGAAGCTAAAACGAAGGTTCAAAATGTTCAAGCTCCCTCAGGAAACTAAAACGAAGGTTCAGAAGGTTCAACTTCCTCAAGAAGCTAAAACCAGGGTTCAAAAAGTTCAACCTTCCTCGGAGAAGCTAGAGCAAAGGTTCAAAAGGTTCAAACTTCCTCAAGAAGCTAAAACCAAGGTTCAAAAGGTTAAAGCTTCCTCAAGAAGCTAAAACGAAGGTTGGAAAGTTCAAAATTTCAAGCTTCCTCAAGAAACCAAAACAGGGGTTCAAAAGGTTCAAGCTCCCTCAAGAGGCTAAAACGAAGGTTCAAAAGGTTCAAGCTCCCTCAAAAAGCTAAAACGAAGGTTCAAAAGGTTCAAGCTCCATCAGGAAGCTAAAACGAAGGTTCAGAAGGTTCAACTTCGTCAAGAAGCTAAAACCAGGGTTCAAAAGGTTCAACCTCCCTCAAGAAGCTAAAACGAAGGTTCAAAAGGTCCAAGCGCCCTCAAGATGCTAAAACCAAGGTTCAAAAGGTTCAAGCTCCCTCAAGAAGCTAAAACGAAGGTTCAGAAGGTTTAACTTCCGCAAGAAGCTAAAATAAGAATTCAAAAGGTTCAAGGTTCCTCAGAAGCTAAAATGAAGGTTCAAAAGGTTGAAGCTGTCCAAAAACTGTGCCAAACAGAGAAAGTTAAGCGGTCCCGAACCGAGGTGCACGACCGACGGCTCCGAAAACCGAAAGTGGTCTCCAAACGGGAACAGTGGTCTACGACCATGAAAAGTAGCCTACGGCCATTGAGAGACGGTCTACGAAACCTCTCCCTCCCTTCGGGGAGAGAAAACAGAACCTGGTTCGCAAATAGAGGCAAAGCACAAAAGAGTCCCGAGGTCCAGAGGTAAGGCTCTCAGCCGAAACTCCGTAACCTCAGAACGAGCACAACATGCGCAATCACCGGTGGTGTTAAAGGCCAAGAACAAACACCCTCTCTAAGCCTAGAATGTAGAGATATAGAGAGATATATGTGCTTTTCCTTCGACAAATTTTTTTCAACCTCTTTAAAGGAGAGGGAGGCCCTCTCTTATAAAGAAACAAGGGGATTCAAGCTTCTTGGAGAAGCTAAAGCAAAAGGGTCAAGCTTCTTAGAGAAGCTAGAGCAAAGGTTCAAAAGGTTCAAGCTTCCTCAAGAAGCCAAAACCAGGGTTCAAAAGGTTCAAGCTCCCTCAAGAAGCTAAAACGAAGGTTCAAAAGGTTCAAGCTCCCTCAGGAAACTAAAACGAAGGTTCAGAAGGTTCAACTTCCTCAAGAAGCTAAAACCAGGGTTCAAAAGGTTCAAGCTTCCTTGGTGAAGCTAGAGCAAAGGTTCAAAAGGTTCAAGCTTCCTCAAGAAGCTAATACGAAGGTTCAAAAGGTTCAAGCTTCCTCAAGAAGCTAAAACGATGGTTGAAAAGTTCAAAATTTCAAGCTTCCTCAAGAAGCCAAAACAGGGGTTCAAAAGGTTCAAGCTCTCTCAAGAGGCTAAAACGAAGGTTCAAAAGGTTCAAGCTCCCTCAAAAAGCTAAAACGAAGGTTCAAAAGGTTCAGGCTCCCTCAGGATGCTGAAACGAAGGTTCAGAAGGTTCAACTTCGTGAAGAAGCTAAAACCAGGGTTCAAAAGGTTCAAGCTCCCTCAAGAAGCTAAAACGACGGTTCAAAAGGTCCAAGCGCCCTCAAGAAGCTAAAACCAAGGTTCAAAAGGTTCAAACTCCCTCAAGAAGCTAAAAAGAAGGTTCAGAAGGTTTAATTTCCTCAAGAAGCTAAAATAAGGGTTCAAAAGGTTCAAGCTTCCTCAAGAAGCTAAAATGAAGGTTCAAAAGGTTCAAACTCCCTCAGGAAACTAAAACGAAGGTTCAGAAGGTTCGACTTCCTCAAGAAGCTAAAAACAGGGTTCAAAAGGTTCAAGCTTCCTCGGAGAAGCTAAAGCAAAGGTTCAAAAGGTTCAAGCTTCCTCAAGAAGCTAAAACCAGGGTTCAAAAGGTTCAAGCTTTCTCAAGAAGCTAAAACGAAGGTTGCAAAGTTCAAAATTTCAAGCTTCCTCAAGAAACCAAAACAGGGGTTCAAAAGGTTCAAGCTCCCTCAAGAGGCTAAAACGAAGGTTCAAAAGGTTCAAGCTCCCTCAAAAAGCTAAAACGAAGGTTCAAAAGGTTCAGGCTCCCTCAGGAAGCTAAAACGAAGGTTCAGAAGGTTCAACTTCGTCAAGAAGCTAAAACCAGGGTTCAAAAGGTTCAAGCTCCCTCAAGAAGCTAAAACGAAGGTTCAAAAGGTCCAAGCACCCTCAAGATGCTAAAACCAAGGTTCAAAAGGTTCAAGCTCCCTCAAGAAGCTAAAACGAAGGTTCAGAAGGTTTAACTTCTGCAAGAAGCTAAAATAAGGATTCAAAAGGTTCAAGCTTCCTCAAGAAGCTAAAATGAAGGTTCAAATGGTTGAAGCTGTCCAAAAACTGTGCCAAACAGAGAAAGTTAAGCGGTCCCGAACCGAGGCGCACGACCGACGGCTCCGAAAACCGAAAAGTGGTTTCCAAACGGGAACAGTGGTCTACGACCACGAAAAGTAGCCTACGGCCATTGAGAGACGGTCTACGAAACCTCTCCCTCCCTTCGGGGAGAGAAAACAGAACCTGGTTCGCAAATCGAGGCAAAGCAAAAAAGAGTCCCGAGGTCCGGAGGTAAGGCTCTCAGCCGAAACTCCGCAACCTCAGAACGAGCACAACATGCACCATCACCGGTGGTGTTAAAGGCGAAGAACAAACACCCTCTCTAAGCCTTGAATGTAGGGATATAGAGAGATATATGTGCTTTACCTTAGACAAATTTTTTTCAACCTCTCTAAAGGAGAGGGAGGCCCTCTCTTATAGAGAAACAAGAGGGTTCAAACTTCTTGGAGAAGCTAGAGCAAAAGGTTCAAGCTTCTTAGAGAAGCTAGAGCAAGGTTCAAAAGTTTCAAGCTTCTTGGAGAAGCTAAAGCAAAGGTTCAAGATTCTGGAGAAGCTAGAGCAAAGGTTCAAAAGTTAAGCTTCCTCAAGAAGCTAAAACGAAGGTTCAAAAGGTTCAAGCTTCCTCAAGAAGCCAAAACAGGTTCAAAAGGTTCAAGCTCCCTCAAGAGCTAAAACGAAGGTTCAAAAGGTTCAAGCTCCCTCAAGAAGCTAAAACGAAGGTTCAAAAGGTTCAGCTCCCTCAGAAGCTAAAACGAAGGTTCAGAAGGTTCAACTTCTCAGAAGCTAAAACCAGGGTTCAAAAGGTTCAACCTCAAGAAGCTAAAACAAGGTTCAAAAGGTCAAGCGCCCTCAAGAAGCTAAAACGAAGGTTCAAAAGGTCCAAGCGCCCTCAAGAAGCTAAAAAAGGTTCAAAAGGTTCAAGCTCCCTCAAGAAGCTAAAACGAAGGTTCAGAAGGTTTAACTTCCTCAAGAAGCTAAAATAAGGGTTCAAAAGGTTCAAGCTTCCTCCAGAAGCTAAAACGAAGGTTCAAAAGGTTCAAGCTGTCCAAAAACCGTGCCAAACGGAGAAATTTAAGCGGTCCCGAACCGAGGCGCCCGACCGACGGCTCCGAAAACTGGAAAATGGTCTCCAAACGGGAACAGTGGTCTACGACCACGAAAAGTAGCCTATGGCCACTGAGAGTTGGTCTACGAAACCTCTCCCACCCTTCGGAGAGAGAAAACAGAACCTGGTTCGCAAATCGAGGCAAAGCACAAAAGAGTCCCGAGGTCCGGAGGTAAGGCTCTCAGCCGAAACTCCGTAACCTCAGAACGAGCACAACATGCGCAATCACCGGTGGTGTTAAAGGCCAAGAACAAACACCCTCTCTAAGCCTAGAATGTAGAGATATAGTGTCACGTCCTCAAACCCGCCCCTAAAAGTTTGGGCATGACCCGTTCGGAAATCGAACCTTTAACCTGTTGTATATAACATACGGGGCCTTATCGGAAGCATTTAATATGAAAATAACGACACAACTAAATCCCATTGAGCTACTTCTACATGCCAGGATCTCATATAACGTATGCATCATAGAAGACAGAAAAAAAATTCCAAGCTATACCCCAAAGTGTCGGCTATAAACAAACACCTGTACAGTCCCAGCCCTATCATTGGGCATATACAAAAATCATTGAAGTTCTACACTTTCAATCTTAAGTAAGAAATCAAAATAAGCCAACATTTTAGCAAACTTTACAAAAATAAATGGCTTCGTGTAGTGCCTGAACCATAGGGTTGACAAAAGGGAACGAGTATCGTGGCTAGGACTGACCACTTGGCTGGTTACCTACAGAAACAGACATAACACAGAGTGAGTCTAGCTCAGTGAATAGTAATACATAAATAAAAACAGTGCTTGACTTGAAATATAACACCATAGAGCATAACAGATGCATATATAGTTAGTCTGAATCCGTATTAATTTCATGACGACCTTAGCCCATTTTTGAAACATAGTGGTTTGCAACATGATTTCTTGAAACATGATGGCTATGAGCCCTTATACGTGGTGGCACAAGGCCCTTAAACATGGTGGCATTAAGCCCTTGAACATGGTGGCACGAGGCCCTTGCATAAGTTGGCATTAAGCCCTTGAAAGATTGGCATTAAAGCCCTTGAAACATATTGGCATTTAAGCCCTTGAAAGATTGGCATTAAAGCCCTTGAAACATATTGGCATTTAAGCCCTTGAAAGATTGGCATTAAAGCCCTTGAAACATATTGGCATTTAAGCCCTTGAAACATGTGGCACGAGGCCCTTGAAACATGTGTATGAATTCAAGAGGTGTCTCACACGGACTCTAGAGGTGTCTCACTTCGTAGCACTTAGTTCCGTGTAGCACTTTGTTCCATACAGTAATTAATAAGTTTTCCAGACCAAACCGGACATATCATGTCATATCATAAACAGTAATTAGAAGTCATATTCATAACATACTTGACCTTGTACCATACATGGACTTGTAACATGCGTAAACTTGTAACATACTTGAATTTATAACATACTCGGATTCGTAACATACATGAACTTATAATATACTTGGACTTGTAACATACGTGAACTTATAACATGCTTAAACTTGAAAACTTGTAACATACTTAAACTTGTATATACTTGTACTTGTAACCTTACCTAAACTTGTACATACTTGAACTTGTCTATATATGAACTTGTAACATTCTTGAGCTTGTAACATTCTTGACTTATAACATACGTAAACTTGTAACAGACTTAAACTTAGAACATACGTAAACTTGTAACTTAATCATTTGAATCACGGTATCATTACCCCCGGGTAAAGGGCTTGTGCTAAAGATGATGTGAATACTTCTACATATATGAATAATCATTCATTAAGTTATAACGTAACATATCAGAAAACAGAGCATTTCTTGTTATATTACGTCATTATTGTGCGCTTAACAAAATAGAATAATTCATATTCTTATGTGGGTCACATAATGATATTAAACTTTTGCATTCATGTCGTAGATTCCGAATAACGTCGAATTCATATGTAACACAACAAAATGACTACAGATTCATATGGATTCACATAACTTTCCAATTATTCTGATTCTTCGAAGATGAACATAAGTTCCACTTATTCTTTAAGAAATAACATAGTATGCTTATAAATAATAAAGGGTTAATATTCGTCATTAACGGAACAAGGATTCCAAAATCATACCGATGTACGCGAATCTTTCACGTTCATGTAAGTTCACATTGATTTCCAATTGTCATAAATGTTCGTATAACACTTACAAAGAACAGAGCATTAGTGACAATAATTATCAACAATAGATAAAATGTACATTTTTGTACTACTACTCACAGTGCTACAACGGAGTGTTTGTCCCTCCTGAAGTGTGCCCTGTTCACATATATAACTTGATCATTAGTTCTTTTTTTTTTTTTCTTTCCTTCATTATTCTTCACAAGCCCACAAGTATTTATCAAAATAATTTGGGATTAAACCCCTTTCGGAAAACTCCACATTTTAGGTTACAAAAATTAAACTCCACATAATCGCCACAATTCAACATAAACAACATGCTTCAACTCAACATCATTAAATATAATTCAACATAATTCAAGAGGAATTCTTAAATCCCATTTCCACATTCCACAACCGAGTTCATGTCATCCATGACCCTAATAAATTATTTCCCCAATTTTTCCTTTACATTAAAGCATGAATCACAATGTTCATAACATAGTTCATTCGCAAATTTAAACATAATTTTCAAACATTTCCAAATTCCAATTAAACTTGAACACATATAATTCAATACCTCAATTTCATTACTCTACTTTCAATTTGGGCCAATTCATTAGTTATCTTCATTAATCAACCTAGGGTTTCAAGAAAAACCTAGGAATTTCAAGAAAAATCCAAATTTCTTAACCCATTATTTTTTTTGTCCCAATTTCCTCATTGATTACAAGTCTAAAGTTCATAATCCATCACCTTAACCCAGCAATTACATCTCCAACATTATAAACCCGAAATCCCCCAATCTCAAGTTGGACATAATATGTTCAAAACTATAGATTTTGTATTTATATACTCAAAATACCATAAATCCACACTCAAAATATCATAAATCCATCCATGAATGCAATATTGAAAGGGAATAAGGTCTCCTACCTCAAGATTCGAGCAAGAAAAGCAAGCTTTGAGAAGAATCCTCCACAAATTCGAATTCCAATCGGTTGGAAATGTTGCCCCTTTCTTGTTCTCCATCCTTGATGCAAGATCTATGGTGGATTTGTTGAGAAAAGTGAAGGAAATCAAGGTTTTGGGAGCTAGGGTTTCGGACATGGAAGAGGGGAGAAGAAGAGAGGAAAAGAAAATGCAAGAAATGAGCTCAAAATCACGTTTTTGAGCTGCTGCCCCGCACATCGCCGCACGTGCGCCGCATTCCCACACGTGCGGTCCTGCTTCCAGCACAGATATGAAAACTTCAAACATGCGTAACTCTCTCATCCGGACTCCGTTTTAAGTCATTCTTGTGTCCAAATTGAAGCCCCGAAAATAATCTTTCCAATGGTTCTAACCTCACATCCAAATTCAAAGTGTGGAAAAAGAAAAGGGCAAAAGAGTGACGGCTGATCGTAGGCGAATTATTCGAATTAAAGTTTTTGGTCCAATCTTACTTTACCATCACACCACTACCTCAATCAATACCCCAAAATAGATAAAAACATTCTCAATTCCAATGGATATAGTTGAATTAAAACACATTAACCCCTAATTAAGTAAGGATGACTTTTGGGGTCATTACATATAGAGAGATATGTGCTTTTCCTTAGACAAATTTTTTTCAACCTCTCTAAAGGAGAGGGAGGCCCTCTCTTATAGAGAAACAAGAGGGTTCAAGCTTCTTGGAGAAGCTAGAGCAAAAGGTTCAAGCTTCTTAGAGAAGCTAGAGCAAAGGTTCAAAAGTTTCAAGCTTCTTGGAGAAGCTAGAGCAAAGGGTCCAAGCTTCTTGGAGAAGCTAGAGCAAAGGTTCAAAAGGTTCAAGCTTCCTCAAGAAGCTAAAACGAAGGTTCAAAAGGTTCAAGCTTCCTCAAGAAGCTAAAACGAAGGTTCAAAAGGTTCAAGCCTCCACAAGAAGCCAAAACAAGGGTTCAAAAGGTTCAAGCTCCCTCAAGAAGCTAAAACGAAGGTTCAAAAGGTTCAAGCTCCCTCAAGAAGCTAAAACGAAGGTTCAAAAAGTCAAGCTCCCTCAGGAAACTAAAACGAAGGTTCAGAAGGTTCAACTCCTCAAGAAGCTAAAACCAGGGTTGAAAAGGTTCAAAGCTTCCTCGGAGAAGCTAGAGCAAAGTTCAAAAGGTTCAAGCTTCCTCAAAAAGTTAAAACGAAGGTTCAAAAGGTTCAAGCTTCCTCAAGAAGCTAAAACGAAGGTTGAAAAGTTCAAAATTTCAAGCTTCCTCAAGAAGCCAAAACAGGGGTTCAAAAGGTTCAAACTCCCTCAAGAGGCTAAAACGAAGGTTCAAAAGGTTCAAGCTCCCTCAAGAAGCTAAAACGAAGGTTCAAAAGGTTCAGGCTCCCTCAGGAAACTAAAACGAAGGTTCAAAAGATTCAAACTCCCTCAGGAAACTAAAACGAAGGTTCAGAAGGTTCAACTTCCTCAAGAAGCTAAAACCAGGGTTCAAATGGTTCAAGCTTCCTCAAGAAGCTAAAACGAAGGTTGAAAAGTTCAAAATTTCAAGCTTCCTCCAGAAGCCAAAACAAGGGTTCAAAAGGTTCAAGCTCCCTCAAGAGGCTAAAACGAAGGTTCAAAAGGTTCAAGCTCCCTCAAGAAGCTAAAAGGAGTGTTCAAAAGGTTCAGGCTCCCTCAGGAAGATAAAACGAAGGTTCAGAAGGTTCAACTTCGTCAAGAAGCTAAAACCAGGGTTCAAAAGGTGCAAACTCCCTCTGGAAGCTAAAACGAAGGTTCAAAAGGTCCAAGCGCCCTCAAGAAGCTAAAACCAAGGTTCAAAAGGTTCAAGCTCCCTCAAGAAGCTAAAACGAAGGTTCAGAAGGTTTAACTTCCTCAAGAAGCTAAAATAAGGCTTCAAAAGGTTCAAGCTTCCCCAAGAAGCTAAAAAGAAGGTTCAAAAGGTTCTCAGCCGAAACTCCGTAACCTCAGAACGAGCACAACATGTGCAATCACCGGTGGTGTTAAAGGACAAGAACAAACACCCTCTCTAAGCCTAGAATGTAGAGATATAGAGAGATATATGTGTTTTTTCTTAAACAAATTTTTTTCAACCTCTCTAAAGGAGAGGGAGGCCCTCTCTTATAGAGAAATAAGAGGGTTCAAGCTTCTTGGAGAAGCTAGAGCAAAAGGTTCAAGCTTCTTAGAGAAGCTAGAGCAAAGGTTCAAAAGTTTCAAGCATCTTGGAGAAGCTAGAGCAAGGGTTCAAAAGGTTCAAGCTTCCTCAAGAAGCTAAAACGAAGGTTCAAAAGGTTCAAGCTTCCTCAAGAAGAAAAAACGAAGGTTCAAAATGTTCAAGCTTCCTCAAGAAGCCAAAACAAGGGTTCAAAAGGTTCAAGCTCCCTCAAGAAGCTAAAACGAAGGTTCAAAAGGTTCAAGCTCCCTCAGGAAACTAAAACGAAGGTTTAGAAGGTTCAACTTCCTCAAGAAGCTAAAACCAGGGTTCAAAAGGTTCAACCTTCCTCGGAGAAGCTAGAGCAAAGGTTCAAAAGGTTCAAGCTTCCTCAAGAAGCTAAAACGAAGGTTCAAAAGGTTCAAGCTTCCTCAAGAAGCTAAAAAGGTGGTTGAAAAGTTCAAAATTTCAAGCTTCCTCAAGAAGCCAAAACAGGGGTTCAAAAGGTTTAAGCTACCTCAAGAGGCTAAAATGAAGGTTCAAAAGGTTCAAGCTCCCTCAAGAAGCTAAAACGAAGGTTCAAAAGGTTCAGGCTCCCTCAGGAAGCTAAAACGAAGGTTCAGAAGGTTCAACTCCGTCAAGAAGCTAAAACCAGGGTTCAAAAGGTTCAAGTTCCCTCAAGAAGCTAAAACGAAGGTTCAAAAAGTCCAAGCGCCCTCAAGAAGCTAAAACCAAGGTTCAAAAGTTTCAAGCTCCCTCAAGAAGCTAAAGCGAAGGTTCAGAAGGTTTAACTTCCTCAAGAAGCTAAAATAAGGGCTCAAAAGGTTCAAGCTTCCCCAAGAGGCTAAAACGACAGTTCAAAAGGTTCAAGCTTCCTCAAGAAGCTAAAACGACGGTTCAAAAGGTTCAAGCTTCCTCAAGAAGCCAAAACAAGGGTTCAAAAGGTGCAAGCTCCCTCAAGAAGCTAAAACGAAGGTTCAAAAGGTTCAAGCTCCCTCAAGAAGCTAAAACGAAGGTTCAAAAGGTTCAACCTTCCTCAAGAAGCCAGAACATGGGTTCAAAAGGTTCAAGCTCCCTCAAGAAGCTAAAACGAAGGTTCAAAAGGTTCAAGCTCCCTCAAGAATCTAAAACGAAGGTTCAAAAGGTTGAAGCTCCCTCAGGAAACTAAAACGAAGGTTCAGATGGTTCAACTTCCTCAAGAAGCTAAAACCAGGGTTCAAAAGGATCAAGCTTCCTCGGAGAAGCTAGAGCAAAGGTTCAAAAGGTTCAAGCTTCCTCAAGAAGCTATAACGAAGGTTCAAAAGGTACAAGCTTCCTCAAGAAACTAAAACGAAGGTTGAAAAGTTCAAAATTTCAAGCTTCCTCAAGAAGCCAAAATAGGGGTTCAAAAGGTTCAAGCTCCCTCAAGAGGCTAAAATGAAGGTTCAAAAGGTTCAAGCTCCCTCAAGAAGCTAAAACGAAGGTTCAAAAGGTTCAGGCTCCCTCAGGAAGCTAAAACGACGGTTCAGAAAGTTCAACTTCGTCAAGAAGCTAAAACCGGGGTTCAAAAGGTTCAAGCTCCCTCAAGAAGCTAAAACGAAGGTTCAAAAGGTCCAAGCGCCCTCAAGATGCTAAAACCAAGGTTCAAAAGGTTCAAGCTCCCTCAACAAGCTAAAGCGAAGGTTCAGAAGGTTTAACTTCCTCAAGAAGCTAAAATAAGGGTTCAAAAGGTTCAAGCTTCCCCAAGAGGCTAAAACGAAGGTTCAAAAGGTTCAAGCTTCCTCAAGAAGCTAAAACGAAGGTTCAAAAGGTTCAAGCTTCCTCAAGAAGCCAAAACAAGGGTTCAAAAGGTGCAAGCTCCCTCAAGAAGCTAAAACGAAGGTTCAAAAGGTTCAAGCACCCTCAAGAAGCTAAAACGAAGGTTCAAAAGGTTCAAGCTCCCTCAGGAAACTAAAACGAAGGTTCAGAAGGTTCAACTTCCTCAAGAAGCTAAAACCAGGGTTCAAAAGGTTCAAGCTTCCTCGGAGAAGCTAGAGCAAATGTTCAAAAGGTTCAAGCTTCCTCAAGAAGCTGACACGAAGGTTGAAAAGTTCAAAATTTCAAGCTTTCTCAAGAAGCCAAAACAGGGGTTCAAAAGGTTCAAGCTCCCTCAAGAGGCTAAAACGAAGGTTCAAAAGGTTCAAGCTCCCTCAAGAAGCTAAAACGAAGGTTCAAAAGGTTCAACTTCGTGAAGAAGCTAAAACCAGGGTACAAAAGGTTCAAGCTCCGTCAAGAAGCTAAAACGAAGGTTCAAAAGGTCCAAGCGCCCTCAAGAAGCTAAAACCAAGGTTCAAAAGGTTCAAGCTCCCTCAAGAAGCTAAGACGAAGGTTCAGAAGGTTTAACTTCCTCAAGAAGCTAAAATAAGGGTTCAAAAGGTTAAAGCTTCCTCAAGAAGCTAAAACGAAGGTTCAAAAGGTTCAAGCTGGCCAAAAACCGTGCCAAACGGAGAAAGTTAAGCGGTCCCGAACCGAGGCGCACGACCGACGGCTCCGAAAACCAAAAAATGGTCTCCAAACGGCAACAGTGGTCTACGACCACGAAAAGTAGCCTACGGCCACTGAGAGATGGTCTACGAAACCTCTCCCTCCCTTCGGGGAGACAAAGCAGAACCTGGTTCGCAAATCGAGGCAAAGCACAAAAGAGTTCTGAGGTTACGGAAGCAAAACAGTGGCTTTTTAGGTGGAAACCGAGCACGTGCATGAGCATTCCTCGCATATCGAGCCTGTTTAGTTTAAATATTTGTTGTAATTAAGTAGTTGTAGCTAGTTAAGTGTTGTAATTATTTTAATTAGCTAGAATAGTTAATTAATTTGTTGTAATAATTAGTTAAGTAGTTTAGCTATTTATTCATTCGGTTTATAATAGTTAGCTTAATTAGCTTAGCTTTAATTAGTTAGCTAGTTGGTTTATTCAGACTCTCCTTCATGAGAGCGCAATGTAATAACATGTATGTCTTCCAACCCCACGTCTTTCTCACTTTTATTTACTAGCTTATGATGGTTAGTTTAGGGATATCATGTTTTGTTTAGCCTACTTCATGTTTGCATCCATTTGTCTTGCATGCACCGAGGCTCGATTCATCATTCTAACTCACATTGTTAGTTTACATGCTTCTTTGAATACGTGCTTAGACTGCATGTTATTTAATTGATTCATATGCCATATTAGTAGCCGAGCCTAGTAATTGCATATCGCATGTGTTGCATTAGTCATGTTGCATAAGTTAGGATCATGCATTTTTCTAACTCATCTTTCTTTTTTTGGCTTGGAGTACTAGGTGAGCCTTTACTTGCTTTAGCATATCGCATATGATTGTTGCCATGTTTAGCATGCTTGCCATGAGGCTAATTACTTAAGTGCTAAAAACTGTTTGAATGCTTGTGGATGAAGGCTAGTTGCTTGAATTGGAATAATTTGAATAATGTTCATATGCGATCATTTTTTCAAGTGGTACATATTCAAAACAATTTTCAAAACAAACATGAATCAAAATGTTCCAATTCTTAGTCTATACTTGTGTGTGTGTGCATCACATAGTAATGCTAGCCTAATAAATCGGAACAAGAACATATAATGTAAATAAGATTCATATTTACAGGTAATTACAGGTAATTTAGTCATTTTATATGCACTTGTTTTTATTAATAAAATAATTTAGTCATTTTACATACCATCATAGAATTGAGGAAGCGATTTTCATGAGATGATCCTAGAAGATGTTGAAATGTTAGGACTTTAAAGTTTTTCTATTTAAACTTCTTAAACCTATATGGTGGCTAGTGAGGCTAAAAGTTTTTTTGAAGCTGTGATTTCTCCAGAAAAAAGTTATTAATTTAACTTTATTTTGCATAGGTAGTAAGCCTTGAGATGTAAGTTAATGAAAGCCGATGAGACAGGCCTGTTATCAAAGGATACCGAGAAAATAGAAGGCCTAGATTGCTTTTGATACGTGAACACCAGTTATGGTGAGTGTGATCGCAATTGTGCAAAGTCTGGAGATATATCAAGATGAATGTTCAGGTAACTTTCCTCTATGAGGATTTAGTTGAATAAATCTTCATGGAACAATGCAAAGGGTTTGTCGGTTCTAGGACTAGGAAAGTCTATAAGCTTGGAAAATCATTATATGATTTGAAACAAGCATCGTAACACTGGCATGTGAAATTTGACAACGCAATGTTGTCAAGTGGGTTTTAGATAAACAGGTATTGAAAATTGTGTGGATGTCAAAGACATTGACAAATAGATATGTCAATTTATGTCCGTACATTTGGTAATTATGAGAAGATGTTCAGAATTACCAAGAAATTGTTAAACTCTAAGTTTAACATAAAAGATATGGGCCTTGCAGATGTGATTATGAGTATTAAGATTACTAGAACATCCGGTAGTATTGTACTTTATCAGTCTTATTATGTTGATAAGATACTTGAGAAATTTAGTAAATCAAATAAAAGTGTGTCGAAGACACCAGTAGACTTGAGTCTACATTTGGCCAGGAATAATAGTTGAAGTATAATTCAATTAAAATATTCTTGGGTCATTGGAAGTTTAAAGTATGTAATGAGTTGCACAAGGCCCGGTATAGCATACTTAGTTAGCAAGGTAAGTAGATACACGAGTAATCCTAATGTCTATCTTTAGAAGGCATTTATACGGGTACTAACGTACTTACAATGAAGCTGGGATTATGGGTTGCGTAACACTTGATATCTAATCGTACTGGAAGGGTACAAAGGCGCCTACTGGATATCTGATATAAAGACTACAAATCTATTAGTAGATGTGTTTTTCTCTATTGGAGCTGTAACCGTGTCTTGGAGATCTTTCAAGCATATGTGTATCACGAGATCAATGATGGAATCAGAATTCAATGCTTTAGATAAAGCTACTGAAGTAGTGTAGACACCCCATTTTTGACCTTCCTCAAGACTTGGACGTCACCGCTTGAACACTCGGTGATCACCCATGTACGTGTTCGTTTTGAGTTCCCGGAGGTCTCGGCTACCCACCTTGCCTCAGGATCTCTCAACTCGACTGTTTTGTGTTTGGTTTTGCACCAAACACTTGTGTTTTTGCTTCTGAGAGTAGAGAGTAGCTTGTTAGCTACCCCTGACACCCACCGGCCCTGGCTTGAGGCCACCGGCCGTGTCTTCTTGCTACCGGCCATTGGTGAAATATACCATTGGCCGGTCGACATTTGGTGTGGTCGGCCGACCATCTGTTTGGCCGATGGCCTCCTTTTCTGGCTGATACCACCTTTCTGCCTTTTGTAGGCATAATGCATCCCAGCTGTGCCAGCTGGAATGCACGGACCATGCTCCCCATGCACGAGTGTGGCTGTTTTGCCCCTTTTGCACCTTTTTGGTCTAGCTTCTTGAGGAAGCTTGGACCTTTGTCTTAGCTTCCTCAAGAAGCTTGAACCCTATCCCAGCTTCCTCAAGAAGCCTTGGCCCCTTTGCCTTGGCTTCTTTAAGAAGCCTTGATCCCTTTTGTTAGCTTCTCTTGGAAGCTTAACACTTTGGTTGATCTATATAAGAGCCCCATCCTCCTCCTTTGTTTTGGTTCAGCAAAACCAGAGCAAAATACATATATATATATATATATATATATATATCTGATATACACTTTCTCTCTAGAGATCTTCCTCTATCTCTTCATTTGTGTGGGTTTGAGAGCCTAAATGTGTGTTTTCTTCTTAGTTTTGCACTAAGACACATAGCATTGCACCATACTTCGACTTGAGAGGCCTTGAGGGTTTGTTCTTGAAGTTTTGGGTCGGTTTTGATCAGAAGAAGAGGGCTGAGCTTGCTGTTCTTGGAGTGTTCTTCAAGGGTAACATTATTTACTTTATATTCCCCAATCTTGCACTAGTCTTTAGCCTATCTTGCTTATTGTTTTAGACTTTGTGTATAACTAAAAAAAGGCTTGTATTTGCATGCTTAAGATACTTCATTAAGGTTGTTTTGGTATTGGGGGTCGACCTCCCCCTCTTAGGCCTTGTTTGGCCCTTTTCTGTGCTTCTTTTGTTGAGCCTTGGTTATCTTTGTGTATTGGCCTCCTCACCATTGAAATCCAGTGGATTTTCAGTGGTGAATGAGAGGTTTTGAGGTCTTGCATAGGGGAGGGACACCCCTCTCCCTTTGTCTCTCTTTTGTTCTTATTTTTGGCTCATAAGGGTAGCATGCATGATTAGTTGTTCTTGGCTTCATTTAAGAGGTTTTTGGGTGTTGTTGGGTCATATTATGCCTCTGTTGTTGGTCGGATTAATGGTCCCTTTCGTGTTTAATACACTTGCTTTGTATTCCTCTCTTTGGCCTAGAAGTGCATCATGCATTTAACCTACCATGCTCTCATGTTTTGGCCTAACTTTGTGAAGTTCTTAGCCATATCTTACCATGCTTGAGGCCTGTTGGGTGTTGTTTTGATCATATTTTCCATGTTTGGTATAGCCTCTTTGCATTTTGGCTTGTGAGCCTTGAGGGTGTGAGTCATGAGCATGCTTGAGTTGGGTTGTTTCAGTGATTTGGAGTCATTTCCCATGCTATTTCAGTCCATAACCCATGCTCGTATGATTGCATTTATCATCCCTTTCATGCCTTGAAGAGTTGTTTTGTTATGCCTTGAAATGAGCATTGTGCATGCTCAAGAGTCTAAGTCTTTGGGGTTGCCATATCAGTGGGTTTTGGGGGCTCATTTTGCATGTTGAAACTCAGTTTTTGGTTGCATGATTCATGCCATGAGTGGTTGGGGTGGTTGTAGTGGAATACTCCCTTTTGTGGACTTGAATGCTTCCTATTTCACATCCATTTCCTAGCATGTTTTGGCATCATCTTTCGCATACTTTTCAAAGTTTAACATGAGTGCTTAATGTCCAAGCATATTTCCTTTAACTATGCTTAGAGTTGTCCCCTTCCATGCTTAGATGATAGGCCTTGGTGTGTGTATGCTTGCATGCATAAGTTGTGCCATTTTTGACCCTTTTGGTCACTGTTTTAGGGTGTGGCTGAGGCCTCCCGTTTCAGTCATAAGTCCATTCTTGTACATAGTTGTATGTTTGACGTGTTGCCTCTCGTTGCATGCTTGCATTGTACCATGTTTGCATCACATGTTAAATTGCATTGTGTCGCCTCTTGCATGATTAGCACATTGCATACTTGCATAATAGATTGCATTGCATTTGGCATGTTTTGCATCTTAGCCTCATGTTGCATTCTTGAGCCATGTTTGTATACATGCATTGCATTGCTTGGTTTGGGGTGTCAAACCAAGCATGAGAATTGAGAGTGTTCGTACTCTAAGTGATGTAACACGTCTCAATCCTTGGTCGCCGACACCCTTGATCTCAATATGATAGGGTGTTGGCATTCATCTCTTTTGTTGCATGCATTTTACATTGAATGGGAAACTTGGCCTCTTAGGCCATCATGCATCAAAATGCATAATTGATGGCCCGAGGGTCGAGGGTCATGCTCCCTTGAGTCCATTGCATGATAGGGAGTGTGGCCATGCTCACATTTGCTTGAAAATTCCATGCCATACACTGCTTGCCCTCTCCTGCTGTCAACTGCAGGATTCTATAGGAAAAAATAGCCGGCCGGCTACTTGGAGTGCCGACCGACCAAATACAATTAGCCGGTGGCTCAACCAATGGTCGATGACCATTCCCTTCGGCCGGTGGTGTTTCCACTTGGTCGGTGATGTTCCCCAATGTTCAGAGAAGCATTCTTGGGACTTGTGCAAATTTTCAGAGGAGCAGGGCAGTGTAAACAGAGGCAACAGTGCTATGGCTGCGAGTTTCCAGGCGAGATGAATCGAGCATGCATCATTCGCGCATTCCGAGGCAGAGTTGTGGCAGTCTCTTTAGCTTCACATTTAAATCATTTTTGTGATTAATTTGTTAATCAATTAGAGGGTCTGTAATAATTAATTAGCTAGGATAGTTGATTCATTATTTGGACTGTATTATTCTTTTGGTCCCTCCGGGCGAGAGCGAATTTGTAATAAGTGTGGGTGAGTGTGTGCATGTCTTCTAACCCCACTTCTTTCTCCCTTTTACTTACCTGCTTTCAATGGTTAGTATTAGGTCATATTTAAATTAGCATACCTTATGTTATGCATGCGTGCATTCATACATTTGTCTTGCATGCATCGGGCTCGGCGCATCATGCTAACCGCATTATATTTCAAATCCAAATTGAATACGTGTTATCTGTTGCATTTCACATGCCATGTTTAGGATAGCCGAGCCTGTCTAGATTGCATCTTCGCATGTGTTGCATTAGCCATTTTAACATGAACTAGGATCATGCATTTGATTACTAACTAGTTTCTGTTTTGGCTTGGAGTACTCGGTAAGCATTTATGTTTTAGCATCCTTGCATGAGTGTGAGTGTTGCCATGATAGCATGCTTACCATGAGGCTATGTGCTTACGTGTCATAACTGCCTGGATGCCTGCGGGTGGAGGTTGAGTTGCTTAAATTGGGACAACGCATTGAATACGAGTTTTAAGCCCACTTGAGGGTGGCAAAATTCATGCCTTAGCCTACTTGCGGGTAGCACCATCAAACCATTTTCAAATAAACAAACACGACATGTTTCGTTCCAATTCAAGCAACTTAGTCTATACTTGTTTGATGTGCGCATCACGTAGTAAATCTAGGCTAATAACCGGATAAGAACACATAACGTTTTCAAAATTGGATATCATAGTTAGTAGAGGCCGATCTTCGGATCGGGCGAGAGGGGGTGCTCATAGCTGACCTTCCCCAATCGTACCCAAGTTCCGGAGCCGAGGCAACTTTGGTAATGACGGACACGTGGCCTTAGGCAAACGAGTCAGGGTTTCCTAAATTCCCCCATTAAAAAATATTTAGGTGGCGACTCTGTATCTGGCAAAGCAGTCCATGTTTGACATTTCTTTCCTAAAAAAAAATCTGTTTTCTCAAAAACGATTTGCCGAATTTAGACTCTTTGGTTCAGATTAAGAACCGTGACAATTTGAGTCCGAACTGTAGCACTCGAGGCCCTCACCCGGGGCGCGTCTACAAGTATCTAAATGGCTTTGCCATTTTCTTGAGGATATTCCATGTTTCTATGTTGCTCAAAACTTGTGCTAGTAATTTTATATACTTTGTGACAGCCAATCAAGTATTGGTAGGGCACAGATATGAGGTTTAGACATTTTCGTCGAAGACTTAGTTCCATATGACGACTACTCTCATGTGTAGTCACTATAGACTATATACAGTCTAAGGACAATATCACGGATCCATTAACCTAAGGGTTAAATCGAGAGTTAGTAAGAATTCGTCAAGAGGAATGAGGTTAAGGCCTTTAGCAAATGTTACTGGAACAGAAAACCCAACCTAGTTGACTGGAGATCCCAAGATCTAGGTTTAAAGGAACAACCTAATTCCGTGTAACGGGTGAGTCGTTGAAGAGGTAAATCCTCTTGTATATTCCTTTATACAGTGATACCCTATGGGGTGGAAGGTTAAGCTAATACTTTTAATGGCGTAAGTGCTGTGAATTGTCAACCGTAGTATAACAAGATACCTTATGTAGGTTACCTATGTAAGTGCAAAGTGGGGCCGCTTCTTTAAGAATTAACAAAGCTGAATTCTTTAAAAACATTCACTGAACCAAGCAAGTGTTCCAGGGCTAAACAGGACACAACAGTGAGGACAGAACGATGGTTGGAGTGACTCCTGTGTGAGGTCTATTGTCTTGGTTTACACAAACGACAGAACAATTCAAGACATCACGTTCACTGGTCAGCTGGTAAATCTAATAGGCTTTCACTACGAAAGGTTCAAGGCCAACAGCTACCTTTTCTGATGCAGGGTTATTCTATGTGCTCTCTCTTCGAGTCTTTGTTGTTAAGTGTTGTTTGTTTTTCTTTATTCAGCCAATTTTATTAATGTAGGGGATTGTTGGAAAATAATGATTTTTCGACAACTTTAATTCAAAATTAAAGTGGGTCACATTCGCCAGTTAAGGTGGGTCCGAGTAGGGTTGTATTCTCTTAACTAAGAAGATTACAATATAAAAATAATGAGTCAAAACTATTAGGTTGTGAATGAGAATTGTCACATAAAGTGGGCATCAATAAAAGTTGGGCTTAGATTTGGACTTAGTCTTAGTTTGGACTAGGCATAGGCTTGTACTTGTGCATGTGCTGGGTTTGGTCTTGGTCTTGGTCTTGGTCTTGGACTTAAACTTTGACTTAATCTTGAGCTTGGTCTGGACTGTGTTGTGTTGGGCTTAGCTTGTGTATGTGTTTGAGATTGGGCTTGGATTAGGTTGTGATCCAACACCAGTATCTATTTTGCGACCCATCTGTTTGAATTATTCAAATATCATTATATTCATATTTATTTGTATATATAAGCACATGGAATTTTTAGATTTTTATAACTCTCATCTTTTGATGATGGAATTGATGACCATATTAGTGGCCATGAGTTTTTAACTTTTGTAACTCTAACCCTAATGGCTAGAGTTGATGGCCTTGGTTAGTGGCAATTTGATGATCCTATTGATGTTAGCTTTCATGGCTAAGTGTAGACGCGCCCCGAGGACTCTTCGAGCTCCGCGCCTGCGAGGGCACGAAATTCATTTTGTTCTCTAGCTACCACAGTTCGGACTCAATGTCACGGTTCTAAATCTAATCTTGCAATGTGCGATGCAAGACCGATAAATCACCAAAGAGTCCAAATCTGGCAAATCGTTTTGGAAAACTGATTTTTAATAAAGAAGTGCCAAACATGGACTGCTTTGCCAGATACAGAGTCGCCACCTAAATATTTTATTTTGGCGGAATTTAAGAAACCCTGACTCGTGCCGAAGGCCACGTGTCCGTCATCACCAAAGTTGCCTCGGCTCAGGAATTTGGGTACGAGAGGGGAAGGTCATGCAATGAGCACCCCCGCTCGCCCGATCAAAGATTGGCCTTTACTAACATGATATCTTGTTTTTGAAAACACATGTGTTCCTATTCCGATTATTAACCTAGAATTTACTATGTGATGCGCACAGTAAACAAGTATAGACTAGATTGCCTAAGTTGGAACAAAACATTGCATATTTATTTGTTTGAAAATGGTTTGAAGTTTTGCTACTCGCAAGTAGGCTAAAACGAGGATTTCGATGAATTGTTCCAATTCAAGTAATCCAACCTTCACCCACAGGCATTCAGGTAGTTATAGCAAATAAGCAGTTAGCCTCATGGCAAGCATGCTTTCATGGCAACATTAACACACATGCAGTATGCCAAAGCGTAAACACTCACAGTGTACTCCGAGCCAAAACAAAGAACTAGTTAGAAATCATGCATGATCCTAGTTCATGTTAAAATGGCTAATGCAACACATGCAAAAATGCAACTAAGATAGGCTTGGCTATCCTAAGAGGTCATGTGAAATGCAACTTGATACATGTATTCAAATAGGTATTGAAATACAATGCAGCTAGTATGATGCGCCGAGCCTGGTGCATGCAATATAGATGAATGGATGCACACATGCGAGGCATAAGGTATGCTAAACAAAATATGCCCTAAAACTAACCATCGTAAGCGGTTAAGCAAAAGGGAGAAAGAAATGGGGGTTGGAAGGCCAGGTTGGGTCAAATGTACAATTGCCGGCAGGGGCAGAGCTTTGTGTGATACAGGGGGATGAATTCGGTCAAAGGATGGATGACTTGGCGACTGTGGAAAGGGACTTTGCTAACCTCCAGTTTTTCAACGAACAAGATCCAGAGGACATGGCAGTCAACTGGTCAGATTTTGAGGAGTCAGCTGAAGTTACCGGGTGGCTTGATGACTTACCAGACATTGTCGAAGAACCTCAATTAGAATAGGGCCCGGTAGGGGCAAGAATAACAGTGGTGGCCGGAAGGCCCAGAAATCAGAGTACATCGCCGGAGAGTGCCGGTGTCAAGAATTTCACTCAGGATTGGAGCTTTTTGAATACAGGAATTGTTGAACAAACAGCTGTACTGACGCAGTTGGAACAGGAAAGGTTCGAGGATTCTGAGAGAGTCAGGAAAGCTAAAGCCCACGCGGGGACTGAAACTGCTGTGTGCACAAGGACAGAGAATACTGCGAGCATATGGATGGAAGGTATTGCAAGTACAAGGACAGTCATACCGGAGCCGGACAGGTGTCTGTCGGTTGCTGATGGAATGTGGTGGGAGGATGATGATCTATGTCTTGCCCACACGGATGAAGATTGGGGGAATAACCAACCAGATGATACCTGGTACATCGGCGAAGTCGATCACATGACTAGGAGTGGACGGTATTTCAAGCCTCTACACCTAGATCAACCAGAGGTGTATGGGAAAGATAGGGAGGCAGAGAAGCAAAAAGAGAAGCAACTCGAAGAGGAAGCCGTGTTAAAACAATTGAAAAAGATACAAGCAGACATCTCCATCTAGGGATTGCTTATGGCGTCGCGAGTGCATCGACAAGCTGTCTTATCAGCCATGGACAAGGCCAAGCTCTCAATAGAAACCATGCCGGAGCAGCTAGTGGGATTAGTTTTTCCGGGGGGAGCTACCCCGATGTTGACTTTTTCCGATAAGGAATTGCCACCTGAGGGTGCGAATCATAACAAGCCACTCTACATCTCTGTGGACTGTAGGAACAAATGGATACCGGTAGTTCTTGTTGATACTGGGTCCGCCATCAATGTGTGCCCAGCAAGGACCGCCTTTGCAATCGGTTTAAAGACCGCGGGCTTTGTGCCGACAGCCCAAGTAATTCGGGCATATGACAACATGAGCAGGGAAGTGATGGGAACAGTGAAAATTCAGACCAAGGTTGGGCCGGGACAGCATGAGATAGACTTTCACGTCCTAGAGGTTCCCGCCACTTTTAACCTACTCTTGGGGCGGCCGTGGCTGCACCAGGTAAAGGTGGTTTCGTCTACCTTGCATCAGATGGTGAAATACCTCCACAAGAAGGGAGTAGCCATTGTTTTTGGAAATTCGTCGATCCATCCACCGCCAGAAGTATCTACGCGAGTTTTAGAAATGGAGCACGGTATGGAGGATATGTTCATGTCAGGTTTTACCTTAGCTGAGGCTCGGGTCGTTCAGAACATCATGGTTGTTAATGAGGGGTTATATGTTAGTGCCCAATCAGTATACCTCATGAACAAACTTCAACACGTCCCCGGGATGGGATTAGGAAAGAGTGGCCGGAAGGGCGTCACTGGATCGGCCGAAGTGCCACACAACCTGCATGCCTTTGGTTTGGGTTATCTGCCCACCAAAGAGGACTGGGTAAGGAAAGGTAAGGAGATGGCCGGGAGGGCCAGAGCAAAGAAGGCCGGGAAGCCTTATGAGCTAATGCATCGACCCATTGAGGGCACCCTAAACGGACGCTTCGTCCGGGAGGGGGAAGATTTTCCATTCTGTGGCTTCCCGGAACCATGGTTGAACGCGGAGAGGAAGCGCGTGCCAGGTTTTGAGATATTCTTCGACCTACAGTTATCCGGGGATGATGTTACCGAAGGGCAGATAGACCCAACTGTTGAGGTTAAACAGAGCAAGAAAGTGGAGTCTGAGGACGCCGAAAGTGAAATGGAGGTAGCACTGGCGTGTCTACTTTCAGATCCTCCGATCGACCATGAGTGCTTGGGGGATAACTTTTCGGTATGCGTGATCGGGAATGAAACGGCTGCGGGCCTACCAGCAAACATTTTGGATGCATCTATCGCACCCTCTCTCATTGGGCAATATGAAGAGAGATTTTTGTCAAGCAGCACCGGGTCAGGTAGTGAGCCGGAATCTGATTTCACCGAGTCTTGTGAGTCGGAATCAGGTTCCAGCTCAACTGAGTCTGAGTCGGGTAATCCTGGGGGTGATAACCCGGATACCACAGTCCTGTCCAGGTCGTCTTTTTCTTTCTCTTTTGAGTCTGTTGTAACCGAAAAATCGGACGATTTGGATTTGCTTAATGAGAATGGTGTGGCTGTGGCTTCTGAGTACTTTTGTGTGCCTTTGATTTATTGCTTGAATTAGGATTTTCAAAATTTTGATAAAAATGACGAGGAAGAAATTCCTCCGGTTTTGCAACGATTAATTGATCAGGAGCAGGAAAGATTTGTTAAATCTTTAGTTGATGAAATCACTACTGTGAATGTTGGTACTGAGAAGGACCCGCGGCTGGTCCAGATCGGGTCCACGTTGTCTTCAGAGGAACGCGAGCGCTTAGTCGCTTTATTAAAAGATTTCAAAGATGTTTTTGCGTGGTCCTACGAAGACATGCGTGGAATCGATCCTGAGATTGTACAGCACCGGATCCCTCTTGACCCCGAGGCCCGACCCGTTAAACAGAAACTCTGAAGGATCCGCCCGGACTGGGCTCTCAAGATTAAGGAAGAGGTCACCAAGCAAATAGACGCAGGCTTCCTGCTGGTATCTGAATACCCGACTTGGTTGGCCAACATAGTTCCGGTGCCGAAGAAAGATGGCAGGATCCGAGTATGCGTGGATTTCAGGGATTTGAACAGAGCTAGTCCGAAGGACGACTTTCCCCTGCCGCATATTGACGAGTTAGTGGACTTCACAGCGGGGCATGCTTTGCTTTCATTCATGGATGGCTTCTCAGGCTACAACCAGATAGTGATGGCACCTGAAGACCGGGAAAAGACTGCTTTCACCACCCCGTGAGGGACATACTGTTACAGGGTGATGCCATTTGGGTTGAAGAACGTTGGAGCTACATATCAACGGGCCACGACCACGATATTGCATGACATAATCCACAAAGAGGTTGAGGTGTATGTGGACGACATGATTGTCAAGTCCAAAGAAAGAGAGGGCCACTACACCGCCTTGCAAAAGTTCTTCCAAAGGATCAGAGAATTCTGGTTGCGGTTGAATCCTCAAAAGTGTACGTTCGGTGTTACAGCGGGGAAAATGCTAGGGTTTCTTATTACACAGAGAGGTATCGAAGTCGACCCTTCCAAAATTAAGGCCATCTTAGAAATGCCACTACCAAGGACTAAAAAGGAGGTGCGAGGCTTTCTGGGTAAAGTGCAATTCATAAGACGGTTTATCTCAAAACTAACCTTGACTTGTGAACCACTTTTTGGTTTTGAAGAAAGGAAAGAAATTCCAGTGGGACGGCCGATGCCAAGCTGCTTTTGAACAGATCAAGGAATACTTATAGAACCCACTCGTGTTGTCACTGCCAGAGCCGGGAAAACCGTTGATTTTGTACCTTTCAGTGATTAAGACTACAATGGGCTGCATGCTCGCACAAGAGTCTGAGGACAAAGTGGAGAGGGCCATCTACTATCTGAGCAAGAAGATGCTAGAGTATGAGATCGCTACACACCGTTGGAAAAGGCTTGCTTAGCCTTGGTATGGGTTACCAGGAAGCTGCGGCACTACCTGTTAGCTCACTCTGTAATGTTGGTTTCCAGATTAGATCCCATCAAATATCTCTTCGAGAAACCGGCACTTACGGGTAGGCTAGCTCGTTGGTTGCTGTTGCTTTCCGAATTCGATTTGAAATATGTGACGCGCAAGTCAGTCAAGGGAAGAGCGGTAGCAGAATTCTTAGCTGATCATCTAGTGGAAGGGGGTGAAACAGTTGAGTATTTGTTCCCAGATGAGGCAATTTTACACATCGAAGATGAAACTTGGACAATGTACTTTGACGGAGCGTCAAACCAATACAGGTATGAGATAGGGGTGTTGCTGATAGCACCCGACAATTCCCATATCCCTCTAGCCTTCAAACTCCGGTTCAAAGTCTCGAACAACGAAGCAGAATATGAGGCATGCATTGCCGGTCTAGAAACAGCCCTGGAACTAGGGGCAAAACGATTGGATGTTATCAGGGACTCGAACCTTGTTGTGTCTCAAGCAAAAGGAGACTGGAAAGTCAAAGAAGAGAAGATGATAATGTACCACCAAACCTTGGACTTGTTAATTCCTCGGTTTGAGAAGCTAAACTTTGCTCATCTATTAAGAGAGAACAATAGGTTCGCAGATTCATTAGCAACTCTATCTTCCATGATAGACATCCCTTTTGGAGTCCGGATGCGTCCAGTCATTATTGATTAGAAGTTTGCGCCAGCATATGAATCAATTGCTGCCATAGATGAGGTTCAAGACGAGAATCCTTGGTATTATGACATTTGGAATTTCTTGGAGAAAGAGGCGTATCCGCCAGGGGCAAATGCCAAAGATAAAAGGGCAGTCAGAAGAATGGCCGTTCAGTTCATCATCTACGGGGGTAAGCTGTATAAGAGAGGTCATCTGGGAATGCATAAGCTGTGTGTAGAAGCCGAAGAATCGAAGCACCTAATGGAGGCCATCCACGGAGGAGAATGCGGAGCACATATGAACGGGGTAATGCTAGCCAGGAAGATCCTCAGACAAGGTTACTATTGGTCCACCATGGAGGAGGATTGTATCAGTTTTGTTCGGCGATGCCACAAGTGTCAAATCCATGCAAACCGCATGAATATCCGCCGTCGAAGCTGTACAACATGACTTCGCCATGGCCATTTTCAGTTTGGGGAATTGATGTGATCGGGGTTGTTACTCCAAAGGGGTCGAATGGGCATAAGTTCATCTTGGTCGCGATAGATTATTTCATAAAGTGGGTTGAGGCTCAATCTTATGCGGTGTTGAAGGCGTCGCATGTTGCGAAATTCATCAGGGACAACATCATTTGCTGTTATGGGGTCCCGAACGAAATCATTTCGGACAATGGTTCCCACTTCAAGAAGGAAGTAATTGACTTGTTGGAGAAACACAACGTGGCTTTTCATAAGTCATCCACATACCGGCAGCAAACCAATGGAGCAGTTGAGGCCGCCAACAAGAACATCAAACACATCTTGCAGAAAATGGTGGAAACCTACCGGGATTGGCCAGATAAGTTGCCGTTTGCTCTGTGGGGCTACAGGACTTCAATTAGAACTTTTACCGGGGCGACTCCGTATTCATTAGTTTATGGGATGGATGCTGTTCTACCTATTGAAATTGAGGTTCCGTCATTGCGAGTACTGGCTGAGTGCCAGATAGCCGAAGTAGATTGGCAGCAGAGTAGATTTGAAAAACTCATGCTCTTCGACGAAAGAAGACTGAAAGCATTGTACCATGTTCAAGGTTATCAGCGCAGGATTGCCAGGGCTTTCAACAAGAAAGTTAAGTCCCGAAATTTGAAAGAAGGAGATTTGGTGCTCAAGGACAACAGAGCTCCCATCCATGACCCAAGGGGTAAGTTCAGACCCAATTGGACTGGTCCCTACATCATCAAGTCTATCTGGTCAGGTGGAGCTGTGGTTCTGATGGATCTAGATGGCCTAGAGTTCTCACAACCGATCAACATGGACAAGTTGAAGAAATATTACCCCTGAGAGGCTCGCTAGGCTGAAAACCCCAAAGGGCGACCTAGGCAAAAGTTAGAGCATGAAAAATTTGAAATTATAAAAACTGAGCTCGCAAGGTTGAAAACCCGCAAAGGGTGGCCTTGGCAAAAGTTAGAGCGCAAAAAGAGAGTGAAAATACTCGAGTGAACCTAAGCCTGAACTATGTAAGGCTTGATTCCCACCTTTGGGATACGTAGGCAACTTCATCCTGAAGTTCAGCCATAAACTTTTCCCCAATCAACTTTGTCCATTTGATCATCTCGGTCATCTCTGTCTATTCAGCATTCAAGAGTTTGTTTGTGATCTCCGGTACAGTGCTATTCAGACTAGGGGCAACTTTCCAGTTGCTGGGGATCCAGGGTTGTGCATCTCAGTGACAGATCTCAAGCGTGTCCAGTTCTGATCCATATCGAAAATGGTTTTGAAAAGTTTTGATAAAAGTTGACTTTGTTCAAATTAGTCTTTTTACGACTTAGACCATTTTTGGACCAAAGCGGAAAATTTTCAGTACCCACAACCTTCAATTTCATTGATTTCAATACAGAGTTCTCCTGCTCTTACATACAAATTGAAGTTGCTTTTTATTACATTCATAAAGAAAACTTGAAAATACTAATAAAGCAATAAATTCGGGGCATGGGTAAGTCAGGTATTCCTGCGCCCCCTCCCAGAACTGGTCGAAGCTTCTGATGCCAAGCTGGGCCCAATCTGTGCCTCTTCATTGAGCCAATCTATGCACTCATCAGACAAAGTACAACTGAAAGTGGGAGCGGGGGCCAGGAGCTCTCTAGTCCTCCACGCTGTGGCATACCGAGCAAGCTGCGCACCTCGGACTAGGAATGCAGCTGGGTATTCTATCCCCTCTGGCGGGCAAATCTGGTCATGGCCGAAATGGCGCTGGAACCGGAATGGGAAACACATAGTGAGTTAAGCCAATCAACTGAACCCCAGTCTGCCGGGACATGCTGTAGCTCATTGCCGGTAGATTGAGCCAAGGACAGCGCCAAGCAATGCGGTCTGCGGACAAGCTGCACATCAAATCAAACCACCAGCCCTCATCAAGGGCATCGACTAGGCGTTGCCGGAAGAAGTAGCCGCGAGCTGAGTATGCTAGGCAAGAGTCCACGACCTGTAACTTGTCCATCAACCACACCTGGGAAGGGATGAAAAATGAGAGAATAAAGAATATAGAGATGTACGATGAGAGAAAAGTGTTTTGTGAGAAAAACCGAGCTCGAGGGCCGAGTGATGTGAGAAATACATATGTGAGATTAGGTGGGAAACATTACCTGCAGTAGCAGTGGACTCCCCGTAAATCTGGTCGTCTCTTGGCAATAAAAGGCGTCCAAGCCTATCAGTGTCTCAGCCAGATTCATGGCAATGTAGCTTTTGCCCTCCTTCAAGCCTTGGGCAACCGCGATCAACCGAACACTAGATCCTCCGGAGCCTGAGGCGAGCAAGAAATGAGATAGCATGCATAAACAAAGAGCGTGTCGTCGAAAACCTTGCCAATGATGGTCACCGCGATCACCGGCATCAGAAAACCGGCAAATCAAACTTTGAACATCCAGCATTCCGTCACAAATCAAAGAGCAGGGGTCGTGCATTGCAAGCCCACACATTTGCCCCAAGGTTTGGGCATAGCCAAAGCGAAGCTGAGGTAAGACTTCTTCGTTGCGCTCAGACTCCATTAGAACTTGGGAGTCTTCGAAGGTAGGACACACCTCTTGCCCGCCGAAGCTAAAAACATGTGTTATCGGATTCCAAAACCTCGCCGCGGCACGGAGAAATGGAAAGTGCAGCTGGGTACGACTCAGAGTGAATAATGCATTTATGTCAAAACCCCGGAAATTCAGCTTTTCCGAGCTGGCCAAGCTGGCAATCCAAGCTGTGAGGTTCTGGGCAAGAAACTCTTCCATTTGAAGCAAATCAGTGTTGAATTGAGAAAAACTACGAAGCTGAGGCCTTTTGTAGGGGATAAGATTGAGTGGAGGACAGATGTCAGCATTCTGCTGGTCCTTACCATTTATGGCCGGCCGGCCAAATATAGTGCCGACCGACCACCACTTTTGGCCCATTGATCAAAGATACTGGCCGATGGCCATTGTTTGAGGCCGATGGTTTTCCCCTGTGGCCGGTGGTATTCCTTCTTGCTCCCTGAGCTGTTTACATGTTGAACATGCTGAGAATTTAGGGAATGCCACCACTTCCAATGCCATCCGGTGGTGATTTTTGCGGCGTCACGCCCATTTGTTTATCGAGTTGTTGTAAATTTGCTTATCGAGTTGTTGTAAATTTGCTTATCGAGTTGTATTTCACATTCCTTAAGTCTTTGTGTTGCTTAGAGTTATACTCGCACTTGGCTAGCTTATCGAGTTTCTTTGTTTTGCATATCGAGTTGTAAGTCGTTTCACTACCTGATTATTACGATGCAAGTGCTCAATTTTCAAACAAAGTTCAATTTCATTCACATTGTTATGTGATGCCACGGGATGCGATGCGTAGAACAACAAATGTAACACCTTTTTGGAACAAAATAGCTATTTCATTTCCATCATACACAGTTTTGAAAAAAGTAAAACCTGCCTAAGGCAGTGCAATGTGCTTAAACTACCAGTAAAAAAGGAAAGTAAAGCAAAAGGAGCACAGGGCAGCAGAGTATCGGGATTGATACTGGTGACCCCCCCCTTTATGGGCGATGCATCTTTCGCGCCCTTACTCGGGTCAATTATGTGGTTTGGCACCTTCATTACTCAAGACAGTGCAAGGAAGTGCACTTTTGGAACCTTAGAAGATCTCTGTGTTGACCTCAAGCTAAGTCTGCCATGAGTGATGCTCAGCGCGCGCAAGGTGTATCCTTTTTGAGAACGTCATAATCCCCCGAGAAGTAAATCAGAGGTTGTGTTTGAGCCGCCCTCTTTGAGGCTTGCGTTTCTTCACTCATTGTTGTGTTTGTTTCAAGCATGCTATTAAAGTTATACCTCTCCTGCATTGTTATGCACTTCCATTACTTGCGTTATAGCGCACGCAAGTTCCTCTTATACACATTGCATGCATACGTGCATCGCTTTACTTACATGTGTTCAAGTTCCTTTTATACACATTGCATGCGTTGTCGCGTTATGCTTTACTTACATGTGTTCAAGTTCCTTTTATACACATTACATGCGTTGTCGTGTTATGTTTTACTTACATGTGTTCAAGTTCCTTTTATACACATTGCATGCGTTGTCGCGTTATGCTTTACTTACATGTGTTCAAGTTCCTTTTATACACATTGTATGCGTTGTTGCGTTATGCTTTACTTACATGTGTTCAAGTTTCCTTTTATACACATTACATGCGTTGTTGCGTTATGTTTTACTTACATGTGTTCAAATTTCTATACACATTGCATACGTTGTCGCGTTATGCTTTACTTACATGTGTTCAAGTCCCTTTTATACACATTGCATGCATTGTCGCGTTATGCTTTACTTACATGTGTTCAAGTTTCCTTTTATACACATTACATGCATTGTCGCGTTATGTTTTACTTACATGTGTTCAAATTTCTATACACATTGCATACGTTGTCGCGTTATGCTTTATTTACATGTGTTCAAGTTCCTTTTATACACATTGCATGTGTTGTCGCATTATGCTTTACTTACATGTGTTCAAGTTCCTTTTATACACATTGCATGTGTTGTCGCATTATGCTTTACTTACATGTGTTCAAGTTCCTTTTATACACATTGCATGCGTTGTCGCGTTATGCTTTACTTACATGTGTTCAAGTTTCCTTTTATACACATTACATGCGTTGTCGCGTTATGTTTTACTTACATGTGTTCAAATTTCTATACACATTGCATACGTTGTCGCATTATGCTTTACTTACATGTGTTCAAGTTCCTTTTATACACATTGCATGCGTTGTCGCGTTATGCTTTACTTACATGTGTTCAAGTTCCTTTTATACACATTGCATGTGTTGTTGCGTTATGCTTTACTTACATGTGTTCAAGTTTCCTTTTATACACATTACATGCGTTGTTACGTTATGTTTTACTTACATGTGTTCAAATTTCTATACACATTGCACGCGTTGTCGCGCTATGCTTTACTTACACGTGTTCAAGTTCTTTTTATACACATTGCATGCGTTGTCGCGTTATGCTTTACTTACATGTGTTCAAGTTTCCTTTTATACACATTACATGTGTTGTCGCGTTATGTTTTACTTACATGTGTTCAAATTTCTATACACATTGCATACGTTGTCGTGTTACGCTTTACTCACGTGTGTTCAAGTTCATTTTATACACATTGTATACGTTGTCGCGTATGCTTTACTTACATGTGTCTACATCTTCACACATTGCGCACGTTGTCCCGTGTTCTTTACTTACATGTGTTTGCACCTTCATAGCATTGTTATGTTTGTTTCAAATAGCATTGTTATGCGTTCTAATCGGTTTGCGTCGTCGCGCACTTTCAATTGCATTGATACGCATGTTGCTAACAATATTGTACCTGTTAAGTTTTCTTTCTTTTTCAGGCACGATATTGTATATACGATTCATTTGAAGCTGGCACGACTAGACGAACCGCACAGGTATTGTATTCTCTGCGTGAAACGTAGCGAGAATTACATGATTCTCTTACACTCTCTCTGCATTGTAGTGTAGTTTGGTGTGTGCTAGCTTAAAACTGTCGCATGTTATGCTTCGTTACAGCTTTCTTTGCATGATCATAAGTTATGCTCGGCTTTGTGCATTATTAGTTGCATTTTGCCGCTGCCTTCGGACGCATACCTTTGTCTGTAGCTTATATGTTTTGTCTAAGTCTTCGGCCTTGTCAAAAATGGGTCGTCTCTGGGCTTTGACAATCACTCCTGTCATTGTTATGACTTTCGAGTTCTGTCAAAGAGGGGCAACTGTAGACACCCCATTTTTGACCGTCCTCAAGACTTGGACGTCATCGCTTGAACACTCGGTGATCACCCATGTTCGTGTTCGTTTTGAGTTTCCGGAGGTCTCGGCTACTCGCCTTGCCTCAGGATCTATCAACTCGATTGTTTTGTGTTTGGTTTTGCACTAAACACTTGTGTTTTTGCTTCTGAGGGTAGAGAGTAGCTTGTTAGCTACCCCTGACACCCACCGGCGCTGGCTTGAGGCCACCAGCCGTGTCTTCTTGCTATCGGCCATTGGTGAAATATACCATTGGCCGGTCAGCATTTGGTGTGGTCGGCCGACCATCTGTTTGGCCGATGGCCTCCTTTTCTGGCCGATACCACCTTTCTGCCTTTTGTAGGCATAATGCATCCCAGCTGTGCCAGCTGGAATGCACGGACCCTGCTCCCCATGCACGAGTGTGGCTGTTTTGCCCCTTTTGCACCTTTTTGGTCTAGCTTCTTGAGGAAGCTTGGACCTTTGTCTTAGCTTCCTCAAGAAGCTTGAACCCTATCCCAGCTTCCTCAGGAAGCCTTGGCCCCTTTGCCTTGGCTTCTTTAAGAAGCCTTGATCCCTTTTGTTAGCTTCTCTTGGAAGCTTAACACTTTGGTTGTCCTATATAAGAGCCCCATCCTCCTCCTTTGTTTTGGTTAAGCAAAACCAGAGCAAAATACATATATATATATCTGATATACACTTTCTCTCTAAAGATCTCCCTCTATCTCTTCATTTGTGTGGGTTTGAGAGCCTAAAGGTGTGTTTTCTTCTTAGTTTTGCACTAAGACACATAGCATTGCACCATACTTCGACTTGAGAGGCCTTGAGGGTTTGTTCTTGAAGTTTTAGGTCGGTTTTGATCAGAAGAAGAGGGCTGAGCTTGCTGTTCTTGGAGTGTTCTTCAAGGGTAACATTATTTACTTTATATTCCCCAATCTTGCACTAGTCTTTCGCCTATCTTGCTTACTATTTTAGACTTTGTGTATAACTAAAAAAAAGTCTTGTATTTGCATGCTTAAGATACTTCATTAAGGTTGTTTTGATATTGGGGGTCGACCTCCCCCTCTTAGGCCTTGTTTGGCCATTTTCTGTGCTTCTTTTGTTGAGCCTTGGTTATCTTTGTGTATTGGCCTCCTCACCACTGAAATCCAATGGATTTTCAGTGGTGAAGGAGAGGTTTTGAGGTCTTGCATAGGGGAGGGACACCCCTCTCCCTTTGTCTCTCTTTTGTTCTTGTTTTTTGGCTCATAACGGTAACATGCATGATTAGTTGTTCTTGGCTTCATTTAAGAGGTTTTTGGGTGTTGTTGGGTCATATTATGCCTCTGTTGTTGGTCGTATTAATGGTCCCTTTCGTGTTTAATACACTTGCTTTGTATTCCTCTCTTTGGCCTAGAAGTGCATAATGCATTTAACCTACCATGCTCTCATGTTTTGGCCTAACTTTGTGAAGTTCTTAGCCATATCTTACCATGCTTGAGGCCTGTTGGGTGTTGTTTTGATCATATTTGCCATGTTTGGTATAGCCTCTTTGCATTTTGGCTTGTGAGCCTTGAGGGTGTGAGTCATGAGCATGCTTGAGTTGGGTTGTTTCAGTGATTTGGAGTCATTTCCCATGCTATTTCAGTCCATAACCCATGCTCGTATGATTGCATTTATCATCCCTTTCATGCCTTGAAGAGTTGTTTTGTTATGCCTTGAAATGAGCATTGTGCATGCTCAAGAGTCTAAGTCTTTGGGGCTGCCTTATCAGCGGGTTTTGGGGGCTCATTTTGCATGTTGAAACTCTGTTTTTGGTTACATGATTCATGCCATGAGTGGTTGGGGTGGTTGTGGTAGAATACTCCCTTTTGTGGCCTTGAATGCTTCCTATTTCACATCCATTTCCTAGCATGTTTTGGCATCATCCTTCGCATGCTTTTCAAAGTTTAACATGAGTGCTTAATGTCCAAGCATATTTCCTTTAACTATGCTTAGAGTTGTCCCCTTCCATGCTTAGACGATAGGCCTTGGTGTGTGCATGCTTGCATGCATAAGTTGTGCCATTTTTGACCCTTTTGGTCACTGTTTTAGGGTGTGACTGAGGCCTCTCGTTTCAGTCATAAGTCCATTCTTGTACATAGTTGTATGTTTGACTTGTTGCCTCTCGTTGCATGCTTGCATTGTACCATGTTTGCATCACATGTTAAATTGCATTGTGTCGCCTCTTGCATGATTAGCACATTGCATGCTTGCATAATAGATTGCATTGCATTTGGCATGTTTTGCATCTTAGCCTCATGTTGCATTCTTGAGCCATGTTTGTATACATGCATTGCATTGCTTGGTTTGGGGTGTCAAACCAAGCATGAGGATTGAGAGAGTTCGTACTCCAAGTGACGTAACACGTCTCAATCCTTGGTCGCCGACACCCTTGATCTCAATATGATAGGGTGTTGGCATTCATCTCTTTTGTTGCATGCATTTTACATTGAATGGCAAACTTGGCCTCTTAGGCCATCATGCATCAAAATGCATAATTGATGGCCCGAGGGTCGAGGGTCATGCTCCCTTGAGTCCATTGCATGATAGGGAGTGTGGCCATGCTCACATTTGCTTGAAAATTCCATGCCATACACTGCTTGCCCTCTGCTGCTGTCAACTGCAGGATTTTGCAGGAAAAAATAGCCAGCCAGCTACTTGGAGTGCCGACCGACCAAATACAATTAGCCGGTGGCTCAACCAATGGTCGATGACCATTCCCTTTGGCCGGTAGTGTTTCCACTTGGTCGGTGATGTTCCCCAGTGTTCAGAAAAGCATCCTTGGGACTTGTGCAAATTTTCAGAGGAGCAGGGCAGTGTAAACAGAGGCAACAGTGCTATGGCAGCAAGTTTCCGGGCGAGACGGATCGAGCATGCATCATTCACGCATTCCGAGGCAGAGTTGTGGCAGTCTCTTTAGCTTCACATTTAAATCATTTTTGTGATTAATTTGTTAATCAATTAGAGGGTCTGTAATAATTAATTAGCTAGGATAGTTGATTCATTATTTGGACTGTATTATTCTTTTGGTCCCTCCGGGCGAGAGCGAATTTGTAATAAGTGTGGGTGAGTGTGTGCATGTCTTCTAACCCCCACTTCTTTCTCCCTTTTACTTACCTGCTTTCAATGGTTAGTATTAGGTCATATTTAAATTAGCATACCTTATGTTATGCATGCGTGCATTCATACATTTGTCTTGCATGCATCGGGCTCGGCGCATCATGCTAACCGCATTATATTTCAAATCCAAATTGAATACGTGTTATCTGTTGCATTTCACATGCCATGTTTAGGATAGCCGAGCCTGTCTAGATTGCATCTTCGCATGTGTTGCATTAGCCATTTTAACATGAACTAGGATCATGCATTTGATTACTAACTAGTTTCTGTTTTGGCTTGGAGTACTCGATAAGCATTTATGTTTTAGCATCCTTGCATGAGTGTGAGTGTTGCCATGATAGCATGCTTACCATGAGGCTATGTGCTTACGTGTCATAACTGCCTGGATGCCTGTGGGTGGAGGTTGAGTTGCTTAAATTGGGACAACGCATTGAATACGAGTTTTAAGCCCACTTGAGGGTGGCAAAATTCATGCCTTAGCCTACTTGCGGGTAGCACCATCAAACCATTTTCAAATAAACAAACACGACATGTTTCGTTCCAATTCAAGCAACTTAGTCTATACTTGTTTGCTGTGCGCATCACGTAGTAAATCTAGGCTAATAACCGGATAAGAACACATAACGTTTTCAAAATTGGATATCATAGTTAGTAGAGGCCGATCTTCGGATCGGGCGAGAGAGGGTGCTCATAGCTGACCTTCCCCAATCGTACCCAAGTTCCGGAGACGAGGCAACTTTGGTAATGACGGACACGTGGCCTTAGGCAAACGAGTCAGGGTTTCCTAAATTCCCCCATTAAAAAATATTTAGGTGGCGACTCTGTATCTGGCAAAACAGTCCATGTTTGACATTTCTTTCCTAAAAAAAAATCTGTTTTCTCAAAAACGATTTGCCGAATTTAGACTCTTTGGTTCAGATTAAGAACCGTGACAATTTGAGTCCGAATTGTAGCACTCGAGGCCCTCACCCGGGGCACGTCTACAAGTATCTAAATGGCTTTGCCATTTTCTTGAGGATATTCCATGTTTCTATGTTGCTCAAAACTTGTGCTAGTAATTTTATATACTTTGTGACAGCCAATCAAGTATTGGTAGGGCACAGATATGAGGTTTAGACATTTTCGTCGAAGACTTAGTTCCATATGACGACTACTCTCATGTGTAGTCACTATAGACTATATACAGTCTAAGGACAATATCACGGATCCATTAACCTAAGGGTTAAATCGAGAGTTAGTAAGAATTCGTCAAGAGGAATGAGGTTAAGGCCTTTAGCAAATGTTACTGGAACAGAAAACCCAACCTAGTTGACTGGAGATCCCAAGATCTAGGTTTAAAGGAACAACCTAATTCCGTGTAACGGTGAGTCGTTGAAGAGGTAAATCCTCTTGTATATTCCTTTATACAGTGATACCCTATGGGGTGGAAGGTTAAGCTAATACTTTTAATGGCGTAAGTGCTGTGAATTGTCAACCGTAGTATAACGAGATACCTTATGTAGGTTACCTATGTAAGTGCAAAGTGGGGCCGCTTCTTTAAGAATTAACAAAGCTGAATTCTTTAAAAACATTCACTGAACCAAGCAAGTGTTCCAGGGCTAAACAGGACACATCAGTGAGGACAGAACGATGGTTGGAGTGACTCCTGTGTGAGGTCTATTGTCTTGGTTTACACAAACGACAGAACAATTCAAGACATCACGTTCACTGGTCAGCTGGTAAATCTGATAGGCTTTCACTACGAAAGGTTGAAGGCCAACAACTACCTTTTCTGATGCAGGGTTATTCTATGTGCTCTCTCTTCGAGTCTTTGTTGTTAAGTGTTGTTTGTTTTTCTTTATTCAGCCAATTTTATTAATGTAGGGGATTGTTGGAAAATAATGATTTTTCGACAACTTTAATTCAAAATTAAAGTGGGTCACATTCGCCAGTTAAGGTGGGTCCGAGTAGGGTTGTATTCTCTTAACTGAGAAGATTACAATATAAAAATAATGAGTCAAAACTATTAGGTTGTGAATGAGAATTGTCACATAAAGTGGGCATCAATAAAAGTTGGGCTTAGATTTGGACTTAGTCTTAGTTTGGACTAGGCATAGGCTTGTACCTGTGCATGTGCTGGGTTTGGTCTTGGTCTTGGTCTTGGTCTTGGTCTTGGTCTTGGACTTAAACTTTGACTTAATCTTGAGCTTGGTCTGGACTGTGTTGTGTTGGGCTTAGCTTGTGTATGTGTTTGAGATTGGGCTTGGATTAGGTTGTGATCCAACACCCGTATCCATTTTGCGACTCATCTGTTTGAATTATTCAAATATCATTATATTCATATTTATTTGTATATATAAGCACATGGAATTTTTAGATTTTTGTAACTCTCATCTTTTGATGATGGAATTGATGACCATATTAGTGGCCATGAGTTTTTAACTTTTGTAACTCTAACCCTAATGGCTAGAGTTGATGGCCTTGGTTAGTGGCAATTTGATGATCCTATTGATGTTAGCCTTCATGGCTAAGTGTAGACGTGCCCCGAGGACTCTCCGAGCTCTGCGCCTGCGAGGGCACGAAATTTGTTTTGTTCTCTAGCTACCACAGTTCGGACTCAATGTCACGGTTCTGAATCTAATCTTGCAATATGCGATGCAAGACCGATAAATCACCAAAGAGTCCAAATCTGGCAAATCGTTTTGGCAAACTGATTTTTAATAAAGAAGTGCCAAACATGGACTGCTTTGCCAGATACAGAGTCGCCACCTAAATATTTTATTTTGGCGGAATTTAGGAAACCCTGACTCGTGCCGAAGGCCACGTGTCCGTCATCACCAAAGTTGCCTCAGCTCAGGAACTTGGGTACGAGAGGGGAAGGTCATGCAATGAGCACCCCCGCTTGCCCAATCAAAGATCGGCCTTTACTAACATGATATCTTGTTTTTGAAACACATGTGTTCCTATTCCGGTTATTAACCTAGAATTTACTATGTGATGCGCACAACAAACAAGTATAGACTAGATTGCCTAAGTTGGAACAAAGCATTGCATATTCATTTGTTTGAAAATGGTTTGAAGTTTTGCTACTCGCAAGTAGGCTAAAACGAGGATTTCGATGAATTGTTCCAATTCAAATAATCCAACCTTCACCCACAGGCATTGAGGTAGTTATAGCAAATAAGCAGTTAGCCTCATGACAAGCATGCTTTCATAGCAACGTTAACACACATGCAGTATGCTAAAGCGTAAACACTCACAGTGTACTCCGAGCCAAAACAAAGAACCAGTTAGAAATCATGCATGATCCTAGTTCATGTTAAAATGGCTAATGCAACACATGCAAAAATGCAACTAAGATAGGCTTGGCTATCCTAAGATGTCATGTGAAATGCAACTTGATACATGTATTCAAATAGGTATTGAAATACAATGCAGCTAGTATGATGCGCCGAGCCCGGTGCATGCAATACTGATGAATGGATACACGCATGCGAGGCATAAGGTATGCTAAACAAAATATGCCCTAAAACTAACCATCGTAAGCGGTTAAGCAAAAGGGAGAAAGAAATGTGGGTTGGAAGGCCAGGTTGGGTCAAATGTACAATTGCCGGCAGGGGCAGAGCTTTGTGTGATACAGGGGGATGAATTCGGTCAGAGGATGGATGACTTGGCGACTGTGGAAAGGGACTTTGCTAACCTCCAGTTTTTTAACGAACAAGATCTAGAGGACATGGCAGTCAACTGGTCAGATTTTGAGGAGTCAGCTGAAGTTGCCGGGTGGCTTGATGACTTACCAGACATTGTCGAAGAACCTCAATTAGAACAGGGCCCAGCAGGGGCAAGAATAACAGTGGTGGCCGGAAGGGTAGGAAATCAGAGTACATCGCCGGAGAGTGCCGGTGTCAAGAATTTCGCTCAGGATTGGAGCTTTTTGAATACAGGAATTGTTAAACAAACAGCTGTACTGACGTAGTTGGAACAGGAAAGGTTCGAGGATTCTGAGAGAGTCAGGAAAGCTAAAGCCCACGCGGGGACTGAAACTACTGTGTGCACAAGGACAGAGAATGCTGTGAGCATATGGATGGAAGGTATTGCAAGTACAAGGACAGTCATACCGGAGCCGGACAAGTGTCTGTCGGTTGCTGATGGAATGTGGTGGGAGGACGATGATCTATGTCTTGCCCACACGGATGAAGATTGGGGGAATAACCAACCAGATGATACCTGGTACATCGGCGAAGTCGATCACATGACTAGGAGTGGACGGTATTTCAAGCCTCCGCACCTAGATCAACCAGAGGCGTATGGGAAAGATAGGGAGGTAGAGAAGCAAAAAGAGAAGCAACTCGAAGAGGAAGCCGTGTTAAAACAATTGAAAAAGATACAAGCAGACATCTCCATCTGGGGACTGCTTATGGCGTCGTGAGTGCATCGACAAGCTGTCTTATCAGCCATGGACAAGGCCAAGCTCTCAATAGAAACCACGCCGGAGCAGCTAGTGGGATTAGTTTTTCCGGGGGGAGCTACCCCGATGTTGAATTTTTCCGATAAGGAATTGCCACCTGAGGGTGCGAATCATAACAAGCCACTCTACATCTCTGTGGAGTGTAGGAACAAATGGATACCGGTGGTTCTTGTCGATAGCGGGTCTGTCATCAATGTGTGCCCAGCAAGGACCGCCTTTGCAATCGGTTTAAAGACCGCGGACTTTGTGCCGACAGCCCAAGTAATTCGGGCATATGATAACACGAGCAGGGAAGTGATGGGAACAGTGAAAATTCAGACCGAGCTTGGGCCGGGACAGCATGACCCCGATTTGCCTCTGTTTGCAACTGCTCTCAGACACTTACACTAAGCTCCAGAAAGTTGAAACTCCATCATGGGAACCTGTGGGAGGGTGGCCGACCACTTATTGGTGTCTCCAGCCACCTGCCGACCACTTTCTTTGTTGAAAGCCAGAAAAAGTGGTCGGCCCAACTAGTTTTTTGGCTGGCCGACCAGTTGTTGCTGCTAAACTGCAATTTGTTGCAACAGAGAGCAAGAAAGGGACATGGCAATGTATTTGCAAGATATGTGTGTACAACCACCCTCCCTATCATTTCATGAACTCAAGGGAGTGTAGTTCTCGACCCTCGGGCCACAAATCGCGCATTTCAATGCATGATGGCCGAGAGACGAAGTTGCACAATTCAATATGAAAATGAATGCACAAGTAAACACATAAAGCCTAAAACTGTATCATGTATGATCAAGAGCGTCGTCGACTGAGAATTAAGGCACGTTTCATCACTTCAAGTACGAAACGTCCCTCGTTTCCCGTGCTCGGATTAACACTTAATCCAAACAACAATGCAACAACATGGCAAACATGTAATGTAACTACATGGCATGCACAATGCAATGCAACTACATGGCATACACAATGCAAGGGACAAGCATGATCAAACTAACAATGCTAAAGGGGCATACATACTCAATGCAAAGCAACCTAAGCATGCAAAACAATATGGCATACACAATGCTAAAAACAACATGGCATACACAATGTGAACAACATAAGCATACACAATGCAAGGTGACGTGGCATACACAATGCTAAATGGACTTAAACCAAATGCGGACAGACCTCAGCCATGCCCATATCAGTGGCCATAACACCAAAATAAAGGCACAAAAGTGAAGAAGCAATAAACATGGAAGTGTAACAACACTAAAGGCTCTGAAATCAAGTGTGAAATGATGCCAAATCATTCAAACAACACAAGTAAAGCATGCAAGAGGGCCTAAGGCACAAAGCCATTAAAGGGACTACACAAAGGGCATGCAATACATGACACAAATGATTGAACCAAACATGGACAGAGTTTAAATAGGTCTAAACAAAGACCAAAACATGCTGAGATGAGGGCCCAAAGTCCTAGGCAAGATGACATACATGCTAGGCCAAAACAAGGCAACAAATGCACAACCCTTAGAGGCACTCAAAGGGGGAATGAAGTGGAAACATGGCAATGCTACATGCTCTGAAATGAAGTATTAAATGATTCCAAATCATGTACACAACACAAATGAAGCATGCTACGGTGCTCAAAGCATGAAGCTAGCAAGAGCACTTGTACTACAACTATGCAAAACATGAAGCATATGGCAAAGGCAACCTAAAACAGTCCTAGAACATGTCAAAATGATACTAAAACATGTATGGAAGTAAGCCAAAATAAGCTAGCATGGAGAGCATGAAGCATGATGAATGTAAGGCAAATAAGGTGGATTACACTACACCTACCAAGACCAAGCATGGAATGACTTAACCAACAAAAATCAGAGTTATATCATGGCATAATAACCCCAAATAAACACTGAAATGATAGCTCACAAGCTTAGGCATGAAGGCATACACAATGACTCATGTTAAGGCATAAAGGACCAACCCTCCAACGCATTGAATAAGTGACAAATGTAAGTGCATGGCCATGAAACATGGACTGAAATCACATAATAAATGATGCCAAATCATTTGAATGGGTCAAGCAATGCATGCTAGTGGACTTGATACTCAAAGCTAACAAGCTAGAATGCACTATAGCTATACAAAGCATGGCATGCATGACCAAGACAACACAAATCAGACCTTAAACAAAATCTTCTTAGAGTTAAGCCAAAAACATGCTAGAATGGCATGTCAAAGCATGATGCATGTTAGGCTATTTCATGGAATTGCACTACAAGTGCATGAGGCATGCAAGAGGTGAACAAATCAAACCCTAACAGAGGTATGACATGGCAAAACATCACCAAAAACATGCTGGAATGGACTCAACATAAGCTAGAAAGACATGCTACTTCATGGAGCATACAAGACTAGTTTATGAAATTTACACTACAAGTGTATAAGGCATGTAAGAGCCAACCAAACCAAACCAAACCAAAAAAGATCTAAGGCATGTTAAAACAACACCAAAAACCTACTGAGATGGCCCCAAAACAAGCTAGAAAGACATGCTCAAACATGAGGCATACAAGACTAGTTTATGAGATTTGCACTGCAAGTGTGTTAGGCATGCATAGGGTGACAAAACCAAGTGAAAAACGGTGGCATGCCATGCTAAAATAAGCCCAAATACAAGCTAAGAATAAGCTAACACAAGCTTAATAAACATGCTCAAACATGTGGCATTCAAAGCAAGTAAACAAGACACAAGGAGAGGGGATGACCCCCTCCTATTTAAGACTCCAAAACCACCTTTCCACCACTGAAAATCCTCTGGATTTTAGTGGTATAAAGGTCATGCAAAGGCTACAACAAGAGCCTAAAGGGATGGCTCAAAACAAGGCCTAAGAGGGGGTAGATCACCCCCAACGAAAAAGTGACCTTAAACAAACTTCTTAAGCATGAGAAAACAAAACTTTTTACAGTTAAGAGTTAAGGTTAAAACAGTACGCAAGTAAGGCTAAAAGCTTGAGCAAAAAAGGGGATTTAAGGGTTAGAAACTCACCTTTGAAGACCTTCTTTAAAACTACAACTCCAGCACACTTTTTGAACCAAAGCCAGTCCAAGAACTTCAAAAACAACCTTAAGAAGCCTCAGCAACACAAGCAAGGTGTTTGAGTGTGTGTTTGTGTACAAAAGTGAGACAAAACCACACTTTTAAGGCACAAAACAAGAACAAAAGAGAGATATAGATACAAGGCTATATGTATAACTCAAACCTCCAAATTCTGAACCTAGAGAAGGGAGGAGGAGCCTCCCTCTTATAGAGAACAAAAGTGTAAGCTTCTTGAGGAAGCTAAGGCTCAAACCAATCCCTCCATACACGTGTATGGAGGATGGCTCTGGTGCCCTCCAGCTGGAGAAAAATATCTCCCAAAAGGTGACAAAAAGCAGCTGACCACTTAAAGTGGTCGGCCAGCTACTTAAAGTGGTCGGCTGACCACTTCAAGTGGTCTCTCAAGAAGACAACTGGTCGGCCATGGTAGGAGAGGGTCCAGGGCATGAAAACAATGCAATGGTGTGGTGGTCGACCAGAAAAGGTGGCCCAAAGACCAAGCAAGCCAGTTATCCGACCAGAAAACTGGCTGGCAGGAGGAAAAGTGGTCTCCAAGGGGAAAAACTGGTCTCCCACCCTTGTACCACCTTCCAAACAAGGAAAACAAGGTTTGTACCAAAAACAAACCAAAACGGATGCAAGACGAGAGATCGGGAGGCAAAGCACGCGGCCGAAAGCCTCGAAAACTAGTCTACGAGCATCAAACGTGGTATACAACCACAAAAGTGGTCTCCCGGACCGCAGTGTTCCTCTAGGTAGAGGCAACAAGGTGTGGTTCAAAAACCACGCCAAACGGAGAACGTTAAGCAGTCCCGAGACAAGGCGCACGACCGAAGACTTTGAAAACTGGAAACTAGTCTCCAAACGGGAAAAGTGGCCTATGACCACAAAAAGTGGTCTACGACCACTAAGAGATGGTCTACAAGACCACTCCCTCCCTCTAGAGAAGAGAAACAAGGTTCGGTCCACAAACCAAGCCAAAGCACAAAGAGTTCAGAGGCCCGGAGGCAAGGCTCTCAGCCAAAACTCCGAAGACTTGAAACGAGCACAACATGCAACATCACCGAGCGCTCAATCGATGACGTCTGAGTCTTAAGGTCAGTCAAAAATGGGGTGTCTACACTAAGGTTCTCCCCTACAAGTATAAATAGATGTTTTCCCCTCAAATTTAGTAGAATAATTTTGGAGAGATTTTTGTATGGGAAATGAGATGGTGTTTTGAGATAATAAAGTTTGAGATGATTTTTATCCTGAAGGAATTTTTTCTATCTTCTTTGTGCTAGCCCCTTATTTGGTTCTTGTTAGAGAGAGAGAGAGTGCTGCCATTGTCAAGTTTGCCGAAACTATTCAAAAGGTGCTTCTGCATAAGCTAGTTTCAACCGTTGTATCCTGAGAGACAAATGTTGGCATACCTCCAGCACCCATTGAGAGGCGGTGAATCTGTTTTAAGGTAACTGTGGTATCACGCAGGTTTCAATTTGCTTCTCTTATCCTTTGTTATTCAAACTTTTAGATTTAAACTATTTCTTGTATATTATTTTGTATGTCTATGTGAATCCGTCTTATAATATGTTCCATGATGTAATATAATTCATTCCTATATACTTAGTTCTGTAATTTATTTTGTATTTCATTCTTTAATAAAAAAAATAATTATTATTTTATCATTTCTATTTAATTTTATTTTATATATTTTTCTAGTATTATTATGGAAAAATACCAATAAAATCTAGAAAAAGCTAATTTGTATGTCTTGGGATTTATTTTGGGTGTAGTTGTTTGTTCTAGCTAAATTGGGAGGCCCTTGTGAATATTTTGTTAGAAGATCCTTTGAATATTTCATGTATCGTGTCTTTGTATCTGTATTTATTTTTCGGACACTTTTAAACCGAGTTCGCGTACCCTCATTTTTTAAGAATAGACGAATCTGCCACTTGACCCATACTCGTATATGACACCCACACCCAAAACTGTGTAACATAGCTTAGCCAAGCCAAGCCAAGATCCTATAGATTTTTAAAAAATGTTACATTGTTTTCACCTCCAATCCAAGTTCAAAAAAAGAAAAAGAAAAAATATTTCCTTAAGAAAAGACATATGATCGCAACTTAATTTTTAAACTTGACCTTTGGACTGTTATATGTTTTTTTTTTTTTTGTTTTTTTTTTTTTTTTTGAACGTTTTATATAAATTGCTTTTAGCTATTGAAAACATTTTAAAAAATTACTAATCACATAAGAAGATCTGTTTGTTGTAGTAGGTCATTGTTCTTAGGGTAAATTACACTTACACCCCCTGAGATTTGGATTTAATATATATCATCCTCTGACATTTGGAAAATTACACTAACCCCCTGTCATTATAATTATTTAGATGGAATGAAGACATTGAACTCATGCACTCTCTCTTTTCTTACTTTGTTTTACTTTCTCTATTTATTTATTTATTTATTTTTTCCTTTTCCTTTGCTTTAATTCTTTTTTTCAATGTAATTTCATAAGTTTTTTTACTAGGAGTTGTTGTCTTTTATATAAGTAGGGGGTTCGTGAAATAAAACTATTAACCACATGTAGAAACCCCATTTTTGATCATCCGTAAGACTCAGACACTTGGTTCAATGCACTCAATAATGAAAGTTGAATAGTGAATCCGCAGCAATTCAGAATCAGTCAGGCTTTCGAAATAACCTTACTTCTTCAACATTTACCTTGTTTGAACCCTTGGGTTTCATTTTTTGACCATTTCTCACCCTGAGGTGAGTTTGAACCAGAAAAATAGGGAAGGCTATCAAGGCCCGGCGTGCATTAGTGATGGCCGACCGTGGCTATGAATGGCCGGCCGACTTTCGATAGCGATAAACACTGTTCTAGGCGGGAGGCCGCCAGCTATCCATTTTTGAAGATATTTATCACCTTTTCAGCTCGAATTCTATAAAACCGAAGCTCTTGGACTATTTTGAGGGTTGAAAAAATTCAAGAAGAGATATATACACCTTGAGAGCACTTCGCTCCTCCTTCTTCCATTGCAAGTTACCTTGGAGCTAACCTAGCTTGCTTACACCACCTATATACATCATATACAACCTTGCCTTACCATCCTAAAGCCTTGGTTAATCTTGAGGAAGTGAAATTCAAGCTTGAGAGTGCATTGAAACCAAATTTGAAACTCCAAGAACAAGTTTACTTCTTGAAAGGTATAAGCTTGTTTTCTCTTTTCTTGCCTTCATTTCTATCCTTTACTTCATTATTCTTGCTGTTTTGGTTGGTTTTGAGCTTGTTTGAAGTGTTGGAGTTGGGTTTGAAGGGTTATCAAAAGGGTAGAGAGAGCTTGCTCTGTCTACACCTTTATTCATAACTCAAACCTTCTCTTTTTCACTCTTTTTCTTTGGTTTTTACACTAATTTTTAGAGGTTTGAAAAGGCTGAAAACCATGCTTTGAAGCTTCAAAAATGAAGGGGTTAGCCACCCCTCCTCCTCCTTGTTTACTAGCCTTAATTCTCATATTTATTGTTTAGCTTTTTAACCCCTTTTCATGCATGTTTCACCTCTGATTTGCATGTATTTAGGACTGTTTTGAGGTTGTCTAAGTTTTTCCAATTGGTTCATGCCTTGTTTGATACACTTGAGGTCTCATTAGTTGGCATACTTGTNTCCCTCAAGAAGCTAAAACGAAGGTTCAGAAGGTTTAACTTCCTCAAGAAGCTAAAATAAGGCTCAAAACGTTCAAGCTTCCCCAAGAGGCTAAAACGAAAGTTCAAAAGGTTCAAGATTCCTCAAGAAGCTAAAACGAAGGTTCAAAAGGTTCAAGCTTCCTCAAGAAGCCAAAACAAGGGTTCAAAAGGTGCAAGCTCCTCAAGAAGCTAAAACGAAGGTTCAAAAGGTTCAAGCTCCCTCAACAAGCTAAAACGAAGGTTCAAAAGGTTCAACTTCCTCAAGAAGCCAAAACATGGGTTCAAAAGGTTCAAGCTCCTCAAGAAGCTAAAACGAAGGTTCAAAAGGTTCAAGCTCCCTCAAGAATCTAAAACGAAGGTTCAAAAGGTTGAAGCTCCCTCAGGAAACTAAAACGAAGGTTCAGATGGTTCAACTTCCTCAAGAAGCTAAAACCAGGGTTCAAAAGGATCAAGCTTCCTCGGAGAAGCTAGAGCAAAGGTTCAAAAGGTTCAAGCTTCCTCAAGAAGCTATAACGAAGGTTCAAAAGGTACAAGCTTGCTCAAGAAACTAAAACGAAGGTTGAAAAGTTCAAAATTTCAAGCTTCCTCAAGAAGCCAAAACAGGGGTTCAAAAGGTTCAAGCTCCCTCAAGAGGCTAAAACGAAGGTTCAAAAGGTTCAAGCTCCCTCAAGAAGCTAAAACGAAGGTTCAAAAGGTTCAGGCTCCCTCAGGAAGCTAAAACGACGGTTCAGAAAGTTCAACTTCGTCAAGAAGCTAAAACCGGGTTCAAAAGGTTCAAGCTCCCTCAAGAAGCTAAAACGAAGGTTCAAAAGGTCCAAGCGCCCTCAAGATGCTAAAACCAAGGTTCAAAAGGTTCAAGCTCCTCAACAAGCTAAAGCGAAGGTTCAAAGGTTTAACTTCCTCAAGAAGCTAAAATAAGGGTTCAAAAGGTTCAAGCTTCCCAAGAGGCTAAAATGAAGGCTCAAAAGGTTCAAGCTTCCTCAAGAAGCTAAAACGAAGGTTCAAAAGGTTCAAGCTTCCTCAAGAAGCCAAAACAAGGGTTCAAAAGGTGCAATCTTCCTCAAGAAGCTAAAACGAAGGTTCAAAAGGTTCAAGCTCCCTCAAGAAGCTAAAACGAAGGTTCAAAAGGTTCAAGCTCCCTCAGGAAACTAAAACGAAGGTTCAGAAGGTTCAACTTCCTCAAAAGCTAAAACCAGGTTCAAAAGGTTCAAGCTTCCTCGGAGAAGCTAGAGCAAATTTCAAAAGGTTCAAGCTTCCTCAAGAAGCTGACACGAAGGTTGAAAAGTTCAAAATTTCAAGCTTTCAAGAAGCCAAAACAGGGGTTCAAAAGGTTCAAGCTTCCTCAAGAAGCTGACGAAGGTTGAAAAGTTCAAAATTTCAAGCTTCTCAAGAAGCCAAAACAGGGGTTCAAAAGGTTCAAGCTCCCTCAAGAGCTAAAACGAAGGTTCAAAAGGTTCAAGCTCCCTCAAGAAGCTAAAACGAAGGTTCAAAGGTTCTACTTCGTCGAGAAGCTAAAACCAGGGTTCAAAAGGTTCAGGCTCCGTCAAGAAGCTAAAACGAAGGTTCAAAAGGTCCAAGCGCCCTCAAGAAGCTAAAACCAACGTTCAAAAGGTTCAAGCTCCCTCAAGAAGCTAAAAGAAGGTTCAGAAGTTTTAACTTCCTCAAGAAGCTAAAATAAGGGTTCGAAAGGTTCAAGCTTCCTCAAGAAGCTAAAACGAAGGTTCAAAAGGTTCAAGCTGTCCAAAAACCGTGCCAAACGGAGAAAGTTAAGCGGTCCGAACCGAGGCGCACGACCGACGGCTCCGAAAACCAAAAATGGTCTCCAAACGGCAACAGTGGTCTACGACCACGAAAAGTAGCCTACGGCCACTGAGAGATGGTCTACGAAACCTCTCCCTCCCTTCGGGGAGACAAAGCTGAACCTGGTTCACAAATCGAGACAAAGCACAAAAGAGTGCCGGGTCCGGAGGTAAGGCTCTCAGCCGAAACTCCGTAACCTCAGAACGAGCACAACATGCGCAATCGCCGGTGGTGTTAAAGGCCAAGAACAAACACCCCTCTAAGCCTAGAATGTAGAGATATAGAGAGATATATGTGTTTTTCCTTAACAAATTTTTTTTCAACCTCTCTAAAGGGAGGGAGGCCCTCTCTTATAGAGAAACAACAGGGTTCAACCTTCTTGGAGAAGCTAGAGCAAAAGGTTCAAGCTTCTTAGAGAAGCTAGAGCAAAGGTTCAAAAGTTTAAGCTTCTTGGAGAAGCTAGAGCAAAGGGTTCAAGCTTCTTGGAGAAGCTAGAGCAAAGGTTCAAAAGGTCAAGCTTCCTCAAGAAGCTAAAACGAAGGTTCAAAAGGTTCAAGCTTCCTCAAGAAGCTAAAACGAAGGTTCAAGGTTCAAGCTTCCTCAAGAAGGAAAACGAAGGTTCAAAACGTTCAAGCTTCCCAAGAAGCAAAACAAGGTTCAAAAGGTTCAAGCTCCCTCAAGAAGCTAAAACGAAGGTTCAAAAGGTTCAAGCTCCCTCAGGAAACTAAAACGAAGGTTCAGAAGGTTCAACTTCCTCAAGAAGCTAAAACCAGGGTTCAAAAGGTTCAAGCTTCCTCGGAGAAGCTAGAGCAAAGGTTCAAAAGGTTCAAGCTTCCTCAAGAAGCTAAAACGAAGGTTCAAAAGGTTCAAACTTCCTCAAGAAGCTAACACGAAGATTGAAAAGTTCAAAATTTCAAGCTTCCTCAAGAAGCCAAAACAGGGGTTCAAAAGGTTCAAGCTCTCTCAAGAGGCTAAAACGAAGGTTCAAAAGGTTCAAGCTCCCTCAAGAAGCTAGAACGAAGGTTCAAATGGTTCAGGCTCCCTCAGGAAGCTAAAACGAAGGTTCAGAAGGTTCAACTTCGTCAAGAAACTAAAACCAGGGTTCAAAAGGTTCAAGCTCCCTATAGAAGCTAAAACGAAGGTTCAAAAGGTCCAAGCGCCCTCAAGAAGCTAAAACCAAGGTTCAAAAGGTTCAAGCTCCCTCAAGAAGCTAAAACGAAGGGTCAGAAGGTTTAACTTCCTCAAGAAGCTAAAATAAGGGTTCAAAAGGTTCAAGCTTCCTCAAGAAGCTAAAATGAAGGTTCAAAAGGTTCAAGCTGTCCAAAAGACGTGCCAAACGGAGAAAGTTAAGCGGTCCCGAACCGAGGCGCACGACAGACGGCTCCGAAAACTGAAAAATGGTCTCCAAACGGGAACAGTGGTCTACGACCACGAAAAGTAGCCTACGGCCACTGAGAGATGGTCTACGAAACATCTCCCTCCCTTCGGGGAGAGAAAACAGAACCTGGTTCGCAAATCGAGGCAAAGCACAAAAGAGTCCCGAGGTTCGGAGGTAAGGCTCTCAGCCGAAGCTCCGTAACCTCAGAACGAGCACAACATGCGCAATCACTGGTGGTGTTAATGGCCAAGAACAAACACCCTCTCTAAGCCTAGAATGTAGAGGTATAGAGAGATATATGTTCTTTTCTTAGACAAATTTTTTTCAACCTCTCTAAAGGAGAGGGAGGCCCTCTCTATAGAGAAACAAGAGGGTTCAAGCTTCTTGGAGAAGCTGGAGCAAAAGTTTCAAGCTTCTTAGAGAAGCTAGAGCAAAGGTTCAAAAGTTTCAAGCTTCTTAGAGAAGCTAGAGCAAAGGGTTCAAGCTTCTTGTAGAAGCTAGAGCAAAGGTTCAAAAGGTTCAAGGTTCCTCAAGAAGCTAAAACGAAGGTTCAAAAGGTTCAAGCTTCCTCAAGAAGCCAAAACCAGGGTTCAAAAGTTCAAGCTCCCTCAAGAAGCTAAAACGAAGGTTCAAAAGGTTCAAGCTCCCTCAAGAAGCTAAAACGAAGGTTCAAAAGGTTCAAGCTCCCTCAGGAAACTAAAACGAAGGTTCAGAAGGTTCAACTTCCACAAGAAGCTAAAACCAGGTTTCAAAAGGTTCAAGCTTCCTCGGAGAAGCTACAGCAAAGGTTCAAAAGGTTCAAGCTTCCTCAAGAAGCTAAAACGAAGATTCAAAAGGTTCAAGCTTCCTCAAGAAGCTAAAACGATGGTTGAAAAGTTCAAAATTCCAAGCTTCCTCAAGAAGCCAAAACAGGGGTTCAAAAGGTTCAAGCTCCCTCAAGAGGCTAAAACGAAGGTTCAAAAGGTTCAAGCTCCCTCAAGAAGCTAAAACGAAGGTTCAAAAGGTTCAGGCTCCCTCAGGAAGCTAAGACGAAGGTTCAGAAGGTTCAACTTCATCAAGAAGCTAAAACCAGGGTTCAAAAGGTTCAAGCTCCCTCAAGAAGCTAAAACGAAGGTTCAAAAGGTTCCAGGTCCCCCAAGAAGCTAAAACTAAGGGTTCAAAATGTTCAAGCTCCCTCAAGAAGCTAAAACGAAGGTTCAGAAGGTTTAACTTCCTCAAGAAGATAAAATAAGGGTCCAAAAGGTTCAAGCTTCCTCAAGAAGCTAAAACGAAGGTTCAAAAGGTTCAAGCTGTCCAAAAACCGTGCCAAACGGAGAAAGTTAAGCGGTCCCAAACCGAGGCGCCCGACCGACGGCTCCGAAAATCGAAAAATGGTCTCCAAACGGGAACAGTGGTCTACGACCACGAAAAGTAGCCTACGGCCACTGAGAGATGGTCTACGAAACCTCTCCCTCCCTTCGGGGAGAGAAAACAGAACCTGGTTCGCAAATCGAGGAAAGCACAAAAGAGTCCCGAGGTCCGGAGGTAGGCTCTCAGCCGAAACTCCGTAACCTTAGAACGAGCACAACATGCGCAATCACCGGTGTGTTAAAGGCAAGAACAAACACCCTCTCTAAGCCTAGAATGTGAGATATAGAGAGATATATGTGCTTTTCCTTAGACAAATTTTTTTCAACCTCTTAAAAGAGAGGGAGGCCCTCTCTTATAGAGACAAGAGGGTTCAAGCTTCTTGGAGAAGCTAGAGCAAAAGGTTCAAGCTTCTTAGAGAAGCTAGAGCAAAGGTTCAAAAGTTTCAAGCTTCTTGGAGAAGCTAGAGCAAAGGGTTCAGCTTCTTGGAGAAGCTAGAGCAAAGGTTCAAAAGGTTCAAGCTTCCTCAAGAAGCTAAAACGAAGGTTCAAAAGGTTCAAGCTTACTCAAGAAGCCAAAACAAGGTTCAAAAGGTTCAAGCTCCCTCAAGAAGATAAAAAGGTTCAAAAGGTTCAAGCTCCCTCAAGAAGCTAAAACGAAGGTTCAAAAGGTTCAAGCTCCTCAGGAAACTAAAACGAAGGTTCAGAAGGTTCAACTTCCTCAAGAAGCTAAAACCAGGTTCAAAAGGTTCAAGCTTCCTCGGAGAAGCTAGAGCAAAGGTTCAAAAGGTTCAAGCTTCCTCAAGAAGCTAAAATGAAGGTTCAAAAGGTTCAAGCTTCCTCAAGAACTAAAACGATGAAAAGTTCAAAATTTCAAGCTTCCTCAAGAAGCCAAAACAGGGGTTCAAAAGGTTCAAGCTCCCTCAAAGGCTAAAACGAAGGTTCAAAAGGTTCAAGCTCCTCAAGAAGCTAAAACGAAGGTTCAAAAGGTTCAAGGCTCCCTCAGGAAGCTAAAACGAAGGTTCAGAAGGTTCAACTTCGTCAAGAAGCTAAAACCAGGGTTCAAAAGGTTCAAGCTCCCTCAAGAAGCTAAAACGAAGGTTCAAAAGGTCCAAGCGCCCTCAAGAAGCTAAAACCAAGGTTCAAAAGGTTCAAGCTCCTCAAGAAGCTAAAACGAAGGTTCAGAAGGTTTAACTTCTCAAGAAGCAAAAATAAGGGTTCAAAAGGTTCAAGCTTCCCAAGAGCTAAAACGAAGGTTCAAAAGGTTAAAGCTTCCTCAAGAAACTAAAACGAAGGTTCAAAAGGTTCAAACTTCCTCAAGAAGCCAAAACAAGGGTTCAAAAGGTTCAAGCTCCCTCAGGAAGCTAAAACGAAGGTTCAAAAGGTTCAAGCTCCCTCAGGAAGCTAAAATGAAGGTTCAAAAGGTTCAAGCTCCCTCAGGAAACTAAAACGAAGGTTCAGAAGGTTCAACTTCCTCAAGAAGCTAAAACCAGGGTTCAAAAGGTTCAAGCTTCTCGGAAAAGCTAGAGCAAAGGTTCAAAAGGTTCAAGCTTCCTCAAGAAGCTAAAACGAAGGTTCAAAAGTTTCAGGCTTCCTCAAGAAGCTAAGACGAAGGTTCAAAAGTTGAAAATTTCAAGCTTCCTCAAGAAGCCAAAACAGGGGTTGAAAAGGTTCAAGCTCCCTCAAAAGGCTAAAACGAAGGTTCAAAAGGTTCAAGCTCCCTCAGAAGCTAAAACGATGGTTCAAAAGGTTCAGTCTCGCTCGGGAAGCTAAATCGAAGGTTCAAAAGGTTCAAGCTGTCCAAAAACCGTGCCAAACAGAGAAAGTTAAGCGGTCCCAAACCGAGGCGCACGACCGACGGCTCCGAAAACCGGAAAATGGTCTCCAAACGGGAAGAGTGGTCTACGACCAGGAAAAGTAGCCTACGGCCACTGAAAGATGGTCTACGAAACCTCTCCCTCCCTTCGGGGAGAGAAAACAGAACCTGGTTCGCAAATCGAGGCAAAGCACAAAAGAGTCCCGAGGTCCGGAGGTAAGGCTCTCAGCCGAAACTCCGTAACCTCAGAACGAGCACAACATGTGCAATCACTGGTGGTATTAAAGGCCAAGAACAAACACCCTCTCTAAGCCTAGAATGTAGAGATATAGAGAGATATATGTGCTTTTCCTTAAACAAATTTTTTTCAACCTCTCTAAAGGAGAGGGAGGCCCTCTCTTATAGAGAAACAAGAGGGTTCAAGCTTCTTGGAGAAGCTAGAGCAAAAGGTTCAAGCTTCTTAGAGAAGCTAGAGCAAAGGTTCAAAAGTTTCAAGCTTCTTGGAGAAGCTAGAGCAGGGGTTCAAAAGGTTCATGCTTCCTCAAGAAGCAAAAACAAGGGTTCAAAAGGTTCAAGCTCCCTCAAGAAGCTAAAACGAAGGTTCAAAAGGTTCAAGCTCCCTCAAGAAACTAAAACGAAGGTTCAGAAGGTTCAACTTCCTCAAGAAGCTAAAACCAGGGTTCAAAACGTTCAAGCTTCCTCGGAGAAGCTAGAGCAAAGGTTCAAAATGTTCAAGCTTCCTCAAGAAGCTAAAACGAAGGTTCAAAAGGTTCAAGCTTCCTCAAGAAGCTAAAACGAAGGTTGAAAAGTTCAAAATTTCAAGCTTCCTCAAGACGCAAAAACAGGGGTTCAAAAGGTTCAAGCTCCCTCAAGAGGCTAAAACGAAGGTTCAAAAGGTTCAAGCTCCCTCATGAAGCTAAAACGAAGGTTCAAAAGGTTCAGGCTCCCTCAGGAAGATAAAACGAAGGTTCAGAAGGTTCAACTTCGTCAAGAAGCTAAAACCAGGGTTCAAAATGTTCAAGCTCCCTCAAGAAGCTAAAACGAAGGTTCAAAAGGTCCAAGCGCCCTCAAGAAGCTAAAACCAAGGTTCAAAACGTTCAAGCTCCCTCAAGAAGCTAAAACGAAGGTTCAGAAGGCTTAACTTCCTCAAGAAGCTAAAATAAGGGTTCAAAAGGTTCAAGCTTCCTCAAGAAGCTAAAACGAAGGTTCTAATGGTTCAAGCTATCCAAAAACCGGGCCAAACGGAGAAAGTTAAGCGGTCCCGAACCGAGGCGCACGACCGACGGCTCCGAAAACCGGAAAATGGTCTCCAAACGAGAACAGTGGTCTACGACCACGAAAAGTAGCCTACGGCCACTGAGATATGGTCTACGAAACCTCTCTCTCCCTTCGGGGAGAGAAAACAGAACCTGGTTCGCAAATCGAGGCAAAGCACAAAAGAGTCCCGAGGTCCGGAGGTAAGGCTCTCAGCCGAAACTCCGTAACCTCAGAACGAGCACAACATGCGCAATCACCGACGGTGTTAAAGGCCAAGAACAAACACCCTCTCTAAGCCTAGAATGTAGAGATATAGAGAGATATATGTGCTTTTCCTTAGACAAATTTTTTTCAACCTCTCTAAAGGAGAGGGAGGCCCTCTCTTATGGAGAAACAAGAGGGTTCAAGCTTCTTGGAGAAGCTAGAGCAAAAGGTTCAAGCTTCTTAGAGAAGCTAGAGCAAAGGTTCAAAAGTTTCAAGCTTCTTGGAGAAGCTAGAGCAAAGGGTTCAAGCTTCTTGGAGAAGCTAGAGCAAAGGTGCAAAAGGTTCAAGCTTTCTCAAGAAGCTAAAACGAAGGTTCAAAAGGTTCAAGCTGTCCAAAAATCGTGCCAAACGGAGAAAGTTAAGCGGTCCCGAACCGAGGCGCACGACTGACGGCTCCGAGAATCGAAAAATGGTCTACAAACGGGAAGAGTGGTCTACGACCACGAAAAGTAGCCTACGGCCACTGAGAGATGGTCTACGAAACCTCTCCCTCCCTTCGGAGAGAGAAAACAGAACCTGGTTCGAAAATCGAGGCAAAGCACAAAAGAGTCCCGAGGTCCGGAGGTAAGGCTCTCAGCCGAAACTCCGTAACCTCAGAACGAGCACAACATGCGCAATCACCGGTGGTGTTAAAAGCCAAGAACAAACACCCTCTCTAAGCCTAAATTGTAGAGATATAGAGAGATATATATGATTTTCCTTAGACAAATTTTTTTCAACCTCTCTAAAGGAGAGGAAGGCCCTCTCTTATAGAGAAAGAAGAGGGTTCAAGCTTCCTGGAGAAGCTAGAGCAAAAGGTTCAAGCTTCTTAGAGGAGCTAGAGCAAAGGTTCAGAAGTTTCAAGCTTCTTGGAGAAGCTAGAGCAAAGGGTTCAAGCTTCTTGGAGAAGCTAGAGCAAGGTTCAAAAGTTCAAGCTTCCTCAAGAAGCTAAAACGAAGGTTCAAAAGGTTCAAGCTTCCTCAAGGAGCTAAAACGAAGGTTCAAATGGTTCAAGCTTCCTCAAGAAGCCAAACAAGGGTTCAAAAGGTTCAAGCTCCCTCAAGAAGCTAAAACGAAGGTTCAAAAGGTTCAAGCTCCCTCAAGAAACTAAAACGAAGGTTCTGAAGGTTCAGCTTCCTCAAGAAGCTAAAACCAGGTTTCAAAAGGTTCAAGCTTCCTCGGAGAAGCTAGGGCAAAGGTTCAGAAGGTTCAACTTCCTCAAGAAGCTAAAACTAGGGGTCAAAAGTTTCAAGCTTCCTCAAGAAGCTAAAACGAAGGTTGAAAAGTTCAAAATTTCAAGCATCCTCAAGAAGCCAAAACAGTGGTTCAAAAGGTTCAAGCTCCCTCAAGAGGCTAAAACGAAGGTTCAAAAGGTTCAAGCTCCCTCAAGAAGATAAAACGAAGGTTCAAAAGCTTCAGGCTCACTCAGGAAGCTAAAACGAAGGTTTAGAAGGTTCAACTTTGTCAAAAGCTAAAACCAGGGTTCAAAAGGTTCAAGCTCCCTCAAGAAGATAAAACCTAGGTTCAAAAGGTCCAAGCGCCCTCAAGAAGCTAAAACCAAGGTTCAAAAGGTCCAAGCTCCCTCACGAAGCTAAAACGAAGGTTCAGAAGGTTTAACTTCCTCAAGAAGCTAAAATAAGGGTTCAAAAGGTTCAAGCTTCCTCAAGAAGCTAAAACGAAGGTTCAAAAGGTTCAAGCTGTCCAAAAATCGTGCCAAACGGAGAAAGTTAAGCGGTCCCGAACCGAGGCGCACGACCGACGGCTCCGAAAACCGGAAAATGGTCTCCAAACGGGAACAGTGGTCTACGACCACGAAAAGTAGCCTACGGCCACTGAGAGATGGTCTACGAAACCTCTCCCTCCCTTCGGGGAGAGAAAACAGAACCTGATTCGCAAATCGAGGCAAAGCAGAAAAGAATCCCGAGGTCCAGAGGTAAGGCTCTCAGCCGAAACTCCGTAACCTCAGAACGAGCACGACATGCGCAATCACCGGTGGTGTTAAAGGCCAAGAACAAACACCCTCTCTAAGCCTAGAATGTAGAGATATAGAGAGATATATGTGCTTTTCCTTAGACAAATTTTTTTCAACCTCTCTAAAGGAGAGGGAGGCCCTCTCTTATAGAGAAACAAGAGGGTTCAAGCTTCTTGGAGAAGCTAGAGCAAAAGGTTCAAGCTTCTTAGAGAAGCTAGAGCGAAGGTTCAAAAGTTTCAAGCTTCTTGGAGAAGCTAGAGCAAAGGGTTCAAGCTTCTTGGAGAAGCTAGAGCAAAGGTTCAAAAGGTTCAAGCTTCCTCGAGAAGCTAAAACAAAGGTTCAAAAGGTTCAAGCTTCCTCAAGAAGCTAAAACGAAGGTTCAAAAGGTTCAAGTTTCCTCAAGAAGCCAAAACAAGGGTTCAAAAGGTTCAGGCTCCCTCAAGAAGCTAAAACGAAGGTTCAAAAGGTTCAAGCTCCCTCATGAAGCTAAAACGAAGGTTCAAAAGGTTCAAGCTCCCTAAGGAAACTAAAACGAAGGTTCAAAAGGTTCAACTTCCTCAAGAAGCTAAAACCAGGGTTCAAAAGGTTCAAGCTTCCTCGGAGAAACTAGGGCAAAGGTTCAAAAGGTTCGAGCTTCCTCAAGAAGCTAAAACGAAGGTTCAAAAGGTTCAAGCTTCTCAAGAAACTAAAACGAAGGTTGAAAAGTTCAAAATTTCAAGCTTCCTCAAGAAGCCAAACGGGGTTCAAAAGGTTGAAGCTCCCAAGAGGCTAAAACGAAGGTTCAAATGGTTCAAGCTCCCTTAAGAAGCTAAAACGAAGGTTCAAAAGGTTCAGGCTCCTCAGGAAGCTAAAACGAAGGTTCAGAGGTTCAACTTCCTCAAGAAGCTAAAACCAGGGTTCAAAAGGTTCAAGCTCCCTCAAGAAGCTAAAACGAAGGTTCAAAAGGTCCAAGCGTCCTCAAGAAGACAAGGTTCAATGGCTATGTTCTATTCGGAAGAATAAAATAAAAATGAATTGTCTTTCGGAGAGATGGCTGAGTGGTTGATAGCCCCGGTCTTGAAAACCGGTATAGTTCTGAACAAAGAACTATCGAGGGTTCGAATCCCTCTCTCTCCTTTTGCTCGTTGAATAGAGTTGTTTCTTTATTAGTTTTTCCCGGACCGTTATCATAAAGAAAGGGGAATGGCTCGGCTATCCCACTTAGCCAAGCCATAAAAAAATAGATTCGAAAAAAGAAATTAGATAGAAATGAGTTGAAAAAAAAAGGAATACTTTTTAAGTATGACCTGATCCCAATATGTATGATGGAATCAAATGGATTCCTACTTCAAACATTGGATCTCCTGTCTCAATTAAGAGGGGTCATGGAAAGAACAGGTTCAAAATCACGATCAATTCCTTTTTCAAATCCTGCTGCAGCTGCACGAGCCCTTCCCGCGTGCCACAAATGACCTACGAATAAGAAGAATGCTAGAACAAAATGAGAGGTTCAAGCTCCCTCAAGAAGCTAAAACGAAGGTTCAGAAGGTTTAACTTCCTCAAGAAGCTAAAATAAGGGTTCAAAAGGTTCAAGCTTCCTCAAGAAGCTAAAACGAAGGTTCAAAAGGTTCAAGCCGTCCAAAAACTGTGCCTAACGGAGAAAGTTAAGCGGTCCCGAACCGAGACGCACGACCGACGGCTCCGAAAACCGAAAAATGGTCTCCAAACGGGAACAGTGGTCTACGACCACGAAAAGTAGCCTACGGCCACTGAGAGATGGTCTACGAAACCTCTCCCTCCCTTCGGGGAGAGAAAACAGAACCTGGTTCGCAAATCGAGGCAAAGCACAAAAGAGTCCCGAGGTCCGAGGTAAGGCTCTCAGCCGAAACTCCGTAACCTCAGAACGAGCACAACATGCGCAATCACCGGTGGTGTTAAAGGCCAAGAACAAACCCCTCTCTAAGCCTAGAATGTAGAGATATAGAGAGATATATGTGCTTTTCCATAGACAATTTTTTTCAACCTCTCTAAAGGAGAGGGAGGCCCTCTCTTATAGAGAAACAAGAGGGTTAAGCTTCTTGGAGAAGCTAGAGCCAAAGGTTCAAGTTTCTTAGAGAAGCTAGAGCAAAGGTTCAAAAGTTTCAAGCTTCTTGGAGAGCTAGAGCAAAGGGTTCAAGCTTCTTGGAGAAGATAGAGCTAAGGTTCAAAAGGTTCAAGCTTCCTCAAGAAGCTAAAACGAAGGTTCAAAAGGTTCAAGCTTCCTCAAGAAGCTAAAACGAAGGTTCAAAAGGTTCAAGCTTCCTCAAGAAGCCAAAACAGGGGTTCAAAAGGTTCAAGCTCTCTCAAGAAGCTAAAACGAAGGTTCAAAAGGTTCAAGCTCCCTCAAGAAGCTAAAACGAAGGTTCAAAAGGTTCAAGCTTCCACAGGAAACTAAAACGAAGGTTCAGAAGGTTCAACTTCCTCAAGAAGCTAAAACCAGGGTTCAAAAGGTTCAAGCTTCCTCGAAGAAGCTAGAGCAAAGGTTCAAAAGGTTCAAGCTTCCTCAAGAAGCTAAAACGAAGGTTCAAAAGGTTCAAGCTTCCTCAAGAAGCTAAAACGAAGGTTGAAAAGTTCAAAATTTCAAGCTTCCTCAAGAAGCCAAAACAGGGGTTCAAAAGGTTCAAACTCCCTTAAGAGGCTAAAACGAAGGTTCAAAAGGTTCAAGCTCTCTCAAGAAGCTAAAACGAAGGTTCAAAAGGTTCAGGCTCCCTCAGGAAGCTAAAACGAAGGTTCAGAAGGTTCAACTTCCTCAAGAAGCTAAAACCAGGGTTCAAAAGATTCAAGCTCCCTCAAGAAGCTAAAACGAAGGTTCAAAGGTTCCAAGCGCCCTCAAGAAGCTAAAACCAAGGTTCAAAAGGTTCAAGCTCCCTCAAGAAGCTAAAACGAAGGTTCATAAGGTTTAACTTCCTCAAGAAGCTAAAATAAGGGTTCAAAAGGTTCAAGGTTCCTCAAGAAGCTAAAACGAAGGTTCAAAAGGTTCAAGCTGTCCAAAAACCGTGCCCAATGGAGAAAGTTAAGCGGTCCCCGAGGCGCACGACCGACGGCTCCGAAAATCGGAAAATGGTCTCCAAACGGGAACAGTGGTCTACGACCACGAAAAGTAGCCTACGGCCACTGAGAGATGGTCTACGAAGCCTCTCCCTCCCTTCGGGGAGAGAAAACAGAACCTGGTTCGCAATTCGAGGGCAAAGCACAAAGAGTCCCGAGGTCCGGAGGTAAGGCTCAGCCGAAACTCCGTAACCTCAGAACGAGCACAACATGCGCAATCACGGTGGTGTTAAAGGCCAAGAACAAACACCCTCTCTAAGCTAGAATGTAGAGATATAGAGAGATATATGTGCTTTTCCTTAGACAAATTTTTTCAACCTCTCTAAAGAAGAGGGAGGCCCTCTCTTATAGAGAAACAAGAGGGTTCAAGCTTCTTGGAGAAGCTAGAGCAAAAGGTTCAAGCTTCTTAGAGAAGCTAGAGCAAAGGTTCAAAAGTTTCAAGCTTCTTGGGAAGCTAGAGCAAAGGGTCAAGCTTCTTGGAGGAGCTAGAGCAAAGGTTCAAACGGTTCAAGCTTTCTCAAGAAGCTAAACGAAGGTTCAAAAGGTTCAAGCTTCCTCAAGAAGCTAAAAGAAGGTTCAAAAGGTTCAAGCTTCCTCAAGAAGCCAAAACAAGGGTTCAAAAGGTTCAAGCTCCTCAAGAAGCTAAAACGAAGGTTCAAAAGGTTAGAGCTCCCTCAAGAAGCTAAAACAAAGGTTCAAAAGGTTCAAGCTCCCTCAGGAAACTAAAACGAAGGTTCAGAAGGTTCAACTTCCTCAAGAAGCTAAAACCAGCGTTCAAAAGGTTCAAGCTTTCTCGGAGAAGCTAGAGCAAAGGTTCAAAAGGTTCAAGCTTTCTCAAGAAGCTAAAACGAAAGTTGAAAAGTTCAAAATTTCAAGTTTCCTCAAGAAGCCAAAACAGGGGTTCAAAAGGATCAAGCTCCCTCAAGAGGCTAAAACGAAGGTTCAAAAGGTTCAAGCTCCCCCAAGAGCTAAAACGAAGGTTCAAAAGGTTCAGGCTCCCTCATGAAGCTAAAACGATGGGTCAGAAGGTTCAACTTCATCAAGAAGCTAAAACCAGGGTTCAAAAGCTTCAGCTCCCTCAGAAGTAAAACGAAGGTTCAAAAAGGTCCAAGCGCCTCAAGAAGCTAAAACCAAGGTTCAAAAGGTTTAAGCTTCCTCAAGAAGCTAAAACGAAGGTTCAGAAGGTTTAACTTCCTCAAGAAGCTAAAATAAGGGTTCAAAAGGTTCAAGCTTCCTCAAGAAGCTAAAAGAAGGTTCAAAAGGTTCAAGCTGTCCAAAAACCGTGCCAAACGGAGAAAGTTAAGCGGTCCCGAACCGAGGCGCACGACCGACGGCTCCGAAAACCGGAAAATGGTCTCCAAACGGGAACAGTGGTCTACGACCACGAAAAGTAGCCTACGGCCACTGAGAGATGGTCTACGAAACCTCTCCCTCCTTCGGGGAGAGAAAACAGAACCTGGTTCGCAAATCGAGGCAAAGCACAAAAGAGTCCCGAGGTCCGGAGGTAAGGCTCTCAGCCGAAACTCCGTAACCTCAGAACGAGCACAACATGCGCAATCACCGGTGGTGTTAAAGGCCAAGAACAAACACCCTCTCTAAGCCTAGAATGTAGAGATATAGAGAGACATATGTGCTTTTCTCTAGATAATTTTTTTCAACCTCTCTAAAGGAGTGGGAGGCCCTCTCTTATAGAGAAACAAGAGGGTTCAAGCTTCTTGGAGAAGCTAGAGCAAAAGGTTCAAGCTTCTTAGAGAAGCTAGAGCAAAGGTTCAAAAGTTTCAAGCTTCTTGGAGAAGCTAGAGCAAAGGGTTCAAGCTTCTCGGAGAAGCTAGAGCAAAGGTTCAAAAGGTTCAAGCTTCCTCAAGAAGCTAAAACGAAGGTTCAAAAGGTTCATGCTTCCTCAAGAAGCTAAAACGAAGGTTCAAAAGGTTCAAGCTTCCTCAAGAAGCCAAAACAAGGTTCAAAAGGTTCAAGCTCCCTCAAGAAGCTAAAACGAAAGTTCAAAAGGTTCAAGCTTCCTCAAGAAGCTAAAACGAAGGTTCAAAAGGTGCAAGCTCCCTCAGGAAACTAAAACGAAGGTTCAGAAGGTTCAACTTCCTCAAGAAGCTAAAACCAGGGTTCAAAAGGTTCAAGCTTCCTCGGAGAAACTAGGGCAAAGGTTCCAAAGGTTAGAGCTTCCTCAAGAAGCTAAAACCAGGGTTCAAAAGGTTCAAGCTTCCTCAAGAACCTAAAACGAAGGTTGAAAAGTTAAAATTTCAAGCTTCCTCAAGAAGCCAAAACAGGGGTTCAAAAGGTTCAAGCTCCCTCAAGAGGCTAAAACGAAGGTTCAAAAGGTTCAAGCTCCCTCAAGAAGCTAAAACGAAGGTTCAAAAGGTTCAAGCTCCCTCAGGAAGCTAAAACGAAGGTTCAGAAGGTTCAACTTCGTCAAGAAGCTAAAACTAGGGTTCAAAAGGTTCAAGCTCCCTCAAGAAGCTAAAACGAAGGTTCAAAAGGTCCAAGCGCCCTCAAGAAGCTAAAACCAAGGTTCAAAAGGTTCAAGCTCGCTCAAGAAGCTAAAACGAAGGTTCAGAAGGTTTAACTTCCTCAAGAAGCTAAAATAAGGATTCAAAAGGTTCAAGCTTCCTCAACAATCTACAACGAAGGTTCAAAAGGTTCAAGCTGTCCAAAAACCGTGCCAAACGGAGAAAGTTAAGCGATCCCGAACCGAGGTGCACGACCGACGGCTCCGAAAACCGTAAAATGGTCTCCAAACGGGAACAGTGGTCTACGACCACGAAAAGTAGCCTACGGCCACTGAGAGATGGTCTACGAAACCACTCCCTCCCTTCGGGGAGAGAAAACAGAACCTGGTTTGCAAATCGAGGCAAAGCACAAAAGATTCCCGAGGTCCGGAGGTAAGGCTCTGAGCCGAAACTCCGTAACCTCAGAACGAGCACAACATGCGCAATAACCGGTGGTGTTAAAGGCCAAGAAGAAACACCCTCTCTAAGCCTAGAATGTAGAGATATAGAGAGATATAATGCTTTTCCTTAGACAAATTTTTTTCAACCTCTCTAAAGGAGAGGGAGGCCCTCTCTTATAGAGAAACAAGAGGTTCAAGCTTCTTGGAGAAGCTAGAGCAAAAGGTTCAAGCTTCTTAGAGAAGCTAGAGCTAAGGTTCAAAAGTTTCAAGCTTCTTGGAGAAGCGAGAGCAAAGTGTTCAAGCTTCTTGGAGAAGCTAGAGCAAAGGTTCAAAAGGTTCAAGGTTCCTCAAGAAGCTAAAACGAAGGTTCAAAAGGTTCAGGCTCCCCCAAGAAGCCAAAACAAGGGTTCAAAAGGTTCAAGCTCCCTCAAGAAGCTAAAACGAAGGTTCAAAAGGTTCAAGCTCTCTAAAGAAGCAAAAACGAAGGTTCAAAAGTTTCAAGCTTCCTCAAGAAGCTAAAACGAAGGTTCAGAAGGTTCAACTTCTCAAGAAGCTAAAACCAGGGTTCAAAATTTCAAGCTTCCTCAAGAAGCCAAAACAGGGGTTCAAAAGGCTCAAGCTCCCCCAAGAGGCTAAAACGAAGGTTCAAAAGGTTCAAGCTTCCTCAAGAAGCTAAAACGAAGGTTCAAAAGGTTCAGCCTCCCCAAGAAGTCAAAACAAGGGTTCAAAAGGTTCAAACTCCATCAATAAGCTAAAACGAAGGTTCAAAAGGTTCAAGCTCTCTAAAGAAGCAAAAACGAAGGTTCAAAAGGTTCAAGCTTCCTCAAGAAGCTAAAACGAAGGTTCAGAAGGTTCAACTTCTCAAGAAGCTAAAACCAGGGTTCAAAATTTTAAGCTTCCTCAGAACGACCACAACATGCGCAATCACCAGTGGTGTTAAAGGCCAAGAACAAACATCATCTCTAGGCCTAGAATGTAGAGATATAGAGAGATATATGTGCCTTTCCTTAGACAAATTTTTTTCAACCTCTCTAAAGGAGAGGGAGGCCCTCTCTTATAGAGAAACAAGAGGGTTCAAGCTTCTTGGAGAAGCAAGAGCAAAACGTTCAAGCTTCTTAGAGAAGCTAGAGCAAAGGTTCAAAAGTTTCAAGCTTCTTGGAGAAGCTAGAGCAAAGGATTCAAGCTTCTTGGAGAAGCTAGAGCAAAGGTTCAAAAGGTTCAAGCTTCCTTAAGAAACTAAAACGAAGGTTCAAAAGGTTCAAGCTTCCTCAAAAAGCTAAAACGAAGGTTCAAAAGGTTCAAGCTTGCTCAAGAAGCCAACACAAGGGTTCAAAAGGTTCAAGCTCCCTCAAGAAGCTAAAATGAAGGTTCAAAAGGTTCAAGCTCCCTCAAGAAGCTAAAACGAAGGTTCAAAAGGTTCAAGCTTCCTCAAGAAGCTAAAACGAAGGTTCAGAAGCTTCAACTTCTCAAGAAGCTGAAACCAGGGTTCAAAAGGTTCAAGCTTCCTCGGAGAAGCTAGAGCAAAGGTTCAGAAGGTTCAAGCTTACTCAAGAAGCTAAAACCAGGGTTCAAAAGGTTCAAGCTTCCTCAAGAAGCTAAAACGAAGGTTGAAAACTTCAAAATTTCAAGCTTTCTCAAGAAGCCAAAACAGGGGTTCAAAAGGTTCAAGCTCCCTCAAGAGGCTAAAACGAAGGTTCAAAAGGTTCAAGCTCCCTCAAGAAGCTAAAACGAAGGTTCAAAAGGTTCAGGCTCCCTCAGGAAGCTAAAACGAAGGTTCAGAAGGTTCAACTTCGTCAAGAAGCTAAAACCAGGGTTCAAAAGGTTCAAGCTCCCTCAAGAAGCTAAAACGAAGGTTGAAAAGGTCCAAGCGCCCTCAAGAAGCTAAAACCAAGGTTCAAAAGGTTCAAGCTCCCTCAAGAAGCTAAAACGAAGGTTCAGAAGGTTTAACTTCCTCAAGAAGCTAAAATAAGGGTTCAAAAGGTTCAAGCTTCCTCAAGAAGCTAAAACGAAGGTTCAAAAGGTTCAAGCTGTCCAAAAACCGTGCCAAACGGAGAAAGTTAAGCGGTCCCGAACCGAGGCGCACGACTGATGACTCCGAAAACCGAAAAATGGTCTCTGAAGGGGAAGAGTGGTCTACGACCACGAAAAGTAGCCTACGGCCACTGAGAGATGGTCTATGAAACCTCTCCCTTCCTTCGGGGAGAGAAAACAGAACCTTGTTCGTAAATCGAGACAAAGCACAAAAGAGTCCCGAGGTTCGGTGGTAAGGCTCTCAGCCGAAACTCCGTAACCTCAGAACGAGCACAACAGTCGCAATCACCGGTGGTGTTAAAGGCCAAGAACAAACATCCTCTCTAAGCCTAGAATGTGGAGATATAGAGAGATATATGTGTGCTTTTCCTTTACAAATTTTTTTTAACATCTCTAAAGGAGAGGGAGGCCCTCTCTTATAGAGAAAGGTTCAAAAGGTTCAAAAGGTTCAAAAGGTTCAAGCTTCGTCAAGAAGCTAAAACGAAGGTTCAAAAGGTTCAAGCTTCCTCAGGATGCCAAAACAAGGGTTCAAAAGGTTCAAGCTCCCTCAGGAGGCTAAAACGAAGGTTCAAAATGTTCCAGCTCCCTCAAGAAGCTAAAACGATGGTTCAAAAGGTTCAGGCTCCCTTGGAAGCTAAAACGAAGGTTCAGAAGGTTCAACTTCGTCAAGAAGCTAAAACCAGGGTTCAAAAGGTTCAAGCTCCCTGTAACAGCGCCCGCGTGGGCTTCGCTCTACAGTTCGGACTCCTCCGTTTTTTGTTTGGATTGCGGTTCCAAATCTGAACCAAAGAGTCCACCTCTGGCAAATCGTTTTGAAGAAAAAACATATTTTTGAAAAGTAGTGCCAAACATGGACTGCTTTGCCAGATACAGAGTCGCCACCTAAATATTTTTTTTAAAATGGGAAATTTAGGAAACCCTGACTCGGTGCCGAAGGCCACGTGTCCGTCATAACCAAAGTAACTTGGCTCGGGAGCTTGGGTACGATCGGGGAAGGTCAGCTATGAGCACCCCCTTTCGCCCGGTCTGAAGACCGGCCTCTACTAACCATGATATCCGTTTTTGAAAACTTTATGCGTTCTTATCCCAATTATTAATCTAGAATTACTATGTGATGCGCACAACACAAAAGTATAGACTAGATTGCCTAATTTGGAAATACACATTGCATATCCGTTTTGTCTCGAAAAACGTGTTAGTTTTTGCTACTCGCAAGTAGGCTAAAATACGGATCTCAACGAGTTATTCCAACTCACGCAATCCAACCTCCACCCACAGGCATTCAAACAGTTTATCATGTAAGCAATTAGCCGCATGGCAAGCATACTGTCATGGCAACATTCATACGTATGCGAGATGCTAAAGCATAAAAACTTACATCGTACTCCGTGCCAAAAAAAAAACAGTAAACTAGTTAGCAAAACATGCATGACTTAGTTCATGTTAAGTGGCTAATGTATCACATACAGGAGTGTAATCTAAACAGGCTCGGCTAACCCTAAACATGGCACATGAGATGCAACAACTATCACGTATTCAATTTGGAATTGAAACGACGATGCAGTTTGCATGATGTGCCGAGCCTGATGCATGTAAACAAATGCATGAATGCACGCATGCATTGCATAAGGTATGCTAAAATAAGTATGCCCTAATCTACCATCGTAAGCAGGTAAATAAAAGGGATAGAAAGAAATGGGGATTGGAAGACATACACCCACTCACACACACTTATTACAATTTTGCCCTCACTCGGAGGGACCGAATAATAATACAGAAATGAATAAATAATTAACTATTCTAGCTAATTAATTATTACAAATCACTTAAATTAAATAAATAAATTAATTAATCTAATTAAGCAATAAAACGCCTCGGATGAGGGCCAAATGAATGCGCGTGCCCGGGACTCGCTCGGAATCGCACCGCCATGCAAGTGTGCCTCTGTTTCCCCTGCTCTCCTCCTCTGAAAATTGCCAAAGTCCCAGGAGTGCCTCTCAGAGCACGGGGGATCACCACCGGCTGGGTAGAACACCACCGGCTGAAGGAGGAGGCCACCGGCACTAGATTCACTCATCGGCTGCCGATTGGCTGCCGGTCGGCACTAAACAGTGCCGGTCGGCACAAAATACCTGCAGAACCTGCAACTCACAGCAGCAGAGGGCAACAAATTGCATGGCAATGTAATTCAAGTCATTTATGCACTAAACATGCCCCTTATCATGTTAGTGACTCAATGGGGCATGTGCCTCGATTCCCGGACCACCAATCGCGCATTTCCATGCGTGATGGCCCAAAGGATCAAGTGTGCAACTTTAATTTCAAATGAAATGCAATGCAAATGACCCAATAAAAGGGACTTAACCTCTATCACACTCACTTCAAGAGGCTAAGCATGCATGCTCATGCAAGGCAATCCTAAGCATGTGAAGCTAGGTATGCGACATGGCAATGCAAGTGAACATTGTATATTAGGCATGCAACCAAGACAAACAATCATGCAAGGCATGGCTCTATTTTTATTTTTTATTTATGTTCTTTTCTTATTACCCCTTTATCTGTCATATGTTTAAAATTTTAAAATTTTTGTACAATATATAAAATTTTAAAATATCATGTAACTTTAAACAGAATATATAATATTTGAAATTTCTTAACACGTCTTTTAAAACTATATTTTAATAAATTCCTATATATATATTATTGATTTATAAAAAAAATAGAACACATTAAAAAATTTAAAATCGGTTTCAAAATCACTTTTAATTTAAATAAATATTTGTTAAATGAGGATTTTTCATATTCATTAATAATGAATTGGAGATTTTTCATTCCATCAATAAAATGTAGAGAATCTAAATTTGTCTAGATCATAGTGCATTATCACATTGTAATCTTTACAAGTTTATTTATTTATTTATTGGAACAATATTATTATATATACACACATTTTGTGTAATATTTATATATAAATGAATCATAGAATACTCGCAAAATGTAAAACCCGCATCGTTGTGAGTATTATGTAATTTATTTCTGTACTCATAAAAAAAAAATGAGTTTGATTTGTCCAAATCTCCCACCATGACCTTTGCACTAGATGGTTTGAGAATTGAACATGTCCCAAAACACCGCAAAAGTTTGGGTGTTTTGGTGTTGGTTTGGGTTCGGGTTGTGTGGGTCGATTTTGTGGGAGTCTTGTATTTTATTTTCTAGTTAAGTTCTTAACTTTTTTTGTTTAAAAAAAAAAATGTGAGCCCAAGGGGTTGGTTGTATGGATGCGAGTAGCAGTAGTAGGGGTATTCTGTACTTTCCGAATCTCTCTCGATGCATGTCATCTTCCTGTACCTTTAATTTCATACTGTTAATGAAATTTTTCTTTGTTGATCAAATAAAAAAAAATTGTTGTGAAACAAGTTCGATTTTGGGTTGCAAACAAAAAGTGAAGATTTGGATTTTTAGGTCAGGATGATCTGGTCAGCTAGTCTAGTCAGATCACTAGATTAGAAAAAATGTTTGTAACTCTTCAATCTATCAACCAATTCATCATGATATCTTCTATATCATCATTTTTCTACTAAAAGTGAACAACTCATTTGGTGTCTAAATTTTGGTTGCTTCTCCTTATGCCACACATTCTCATTTTCTTATTTGAAAAAAAAAAAAGAAGAAGATTAGATAGTTGACAAAAATAAGACTCAGACTCAGACTTTGGACTTTAAGTTAAATAAATAAGACTCTTACCACGGGTAGAATCTACATAAAAGCTATGTTTTATTTTTACTTATTTTAATCACGCACATCACGTGTATCAACCCGCTACTTTATATATATACTAAAAAGAAAAAAATATTTATTTAGTATTCTTGGGACTACTGTGGTGTGGTGTCTCAGTAACACTAATCACTTTAGGCCCAATTTGATTAAATAACATAATTATTAGTAAGAATATTAATAATTTATAAATTAGTGTAGTATTGGTTATCTAACTAGATTAGTGGGATAAATAATTCCCTATTCTCCACATTTGTTTTGCAATAAATATAGAAATAAATAATTTAATTATATATTTATTTTGTATTATTACTTGTGGGATTAAAAAAAATTATCAATTTTGTTGGATATAGTGTCCATCATAATCTAATATGGATAATGCAACCAACCAATGGAATACAAGTTTTATGGATCAATAAACATGCCTTAATGTCTTTTTGTAGCAACAACTGGATAACAGTCATAAATTAAATGGTGGGAAATATTATTTCAAAAGATTAAAAAAAAAGAAAAAGAAAAATATCCTCTCCATGAAAAGGAGAAAAAAATTAGTGAAACTATTCTATCATATCAACCAATTATAGCCTATTATAAGTACATTTTTAATCTTACTATCCATAGATGGGATGCATGGAATAAAATAATTACTTCTAAATAGTAAAATTCACTTTTATATGTAATATTTTATTAGGATAAATTACATTTTAATCCCTTGTAGTTTGCCTAAAAAACATGGAGTCCTCCTCTAATTTCATTTGTAACACTTTAACCCCTTGAAATTCATACCAGAATGTAATTTCGGATGGACATAACAAACGTTGTAAAAAGTTATAAATGCTACTAGATATTTTACACCCCTAGTCGTTTCATTTGACTAATACAGTATTTGTATATCTATCTTCTTTCTTTCTCTCTCTCTCTCTATATATGTATATATTCTCTCTCATTGTCGTTAATTGGATTGAACTAGGGTTTCATCATCGATCCATCGTATTGCGAACACCATCGCTAGTTTAGGTATGTTTTATTTACCCTAATTTATTTTGATCGTTGATGTTGATTTTGGGTAATTTTTATTCATATCTTTGTTTGTGTTCACTTCGATTTACAAAATTTATAATTTTTTATGCATGGAATGCCTGTATTGCTTTAATTTTTGGAGATTTTGATTAAAATGGGGCGGGGCGGGGCATAGAGCTTTATAAATAATGGATATTTTTTTCATGATGTTAGCTTTTGGTATTTTTATTCGTATATTTGTTTCTGTATACTTCAATTTCTGTATTCATGCCTTTTATTGCTTTATTTGGGTCTAGGGGTACTGCTTTGAGATGAAACGATGTCGTTTCATCATATATATGCATATTCAATAAAAATAAATAAAAAATGGTTGTTAAGAGGGCTTGAAACCAGACAACTTGGAAAGAAAAAGAGCCATGAACAACTATGCTACTTAGTGTACTGATTTATATTTTGGACATATATTGTATTTATTATAAGCTGTATTCCAGCATTAAAAAAAAAATTAAAAATTTACAATCTCCAGCCATAATAAAACTTATAAAATTAAAAAATAAAAATCCTTTCTATTTTCAAAAAAAAATTCCAATTTGCACAATTTGATGCTCTGTTATGTATCAAACACAAATAAAATAAAACACAATAACAGTGGCTTCTCCTTAAATAAACCTTGAATCCATATCTAATCTGCACAATTTGATGCTCTATTATGTATCAAACACAAATAAAATGAAACACAATAACAGTGGCTTCTCCTTAAATAAACCTTGAATCCATTTCAATTTAATTCTAAAAAATAAAGTAAAAGGATGGCCCGCTAGATAAATGTTTACATTTCAATTTTGCGGGGTGGTTTTGAATGATTGAAAAAATCAAACAAACTATTATTACAAAAGACCGACTCAGCCACCATGGGATTGTGCTCTGNCCTTTGCTCTAGCTTCTCCAAGAAGCTTGAACCCTTTGCTCTAGCTTCTCCAAGAAGCTTGAACTTTTGAACTTTGCTCTAGCTTCTCTAAGAAGCTTGAACCTTTTGCTCTAGCTTCTCCAAGAAGCTTGAACCCTCTTGTTTTCGATAAGAGAGGGCCTCCCTCTCCTTTAGAGAGGTTGAAAAAAATTTGTCTAAGGAAAAGCACATATATCTCTCTATATCTCTACATTCTAGGCTTAGAGAAGGTGTTTGTTCTTGGCCTTTAACACCACCGGTGATTGCGCATGTTGTGTCGTTCTGAGGTTACGGAGTTTCGGCTGAGAGCCTTACCTCCGGACCTCGGGACTCTTTTGTGCTTTGCCTCGATTTGCGAACCAGGTTCTGTTTTCTCTCCCGAAGGGAGGGAGAGGTTTCGTAGACCATCTCTCAGTGGCCGTAGGCTACTTTTCGTGGTCGTAGACCACTGTTCCCGTTTGGAGACCATTTTCCAGTTTTCAGAGCCATCGGTCGTGCGCCTCGGTTCGGGACCGCTTAACTTTCTCCGTTTGGCACGGTTTTTGGATCGCTTGAACCTTTTGAACCTTCGTTTTAGCCTCTCGAGGAAGCTTGAACCTTTTGAATCCTTATTTTAGCTTCTTGAGGAAGTTAAACCTTCTGAACCTTCGTTTTAGCTTCTTGAGGGAGCTTGAACCTTTTGAACCTTGGTTTTAGCTTCTTGAGGGAGCTTAGACCTTTTGAACCTCCGTTTTGGCTTCTTGAGGGAGCTTGTACCTTTTGAACCCTAGTTTTAGCTTCTTGACGAAGTTGAACCTTCTGAACCTCCGTTTTAGCTTCTTGAGGGAGACTGAACCTTTTGAACCTTCGTTTTCGCTTCTTGAGAAAACCTTTTGAACCTTCGTTTTAGCCTCTTGAGGGAGCTTGAACCTTTTGAACCCCTGGTTTGGCTTCTTGAGGAAGCTTGAAATTTTGAACTTTTCAGCCTCCGTTTTAGCTTCTTAAAAAAGCTTGAACCTTTTGAACCTTGGTTATAGCTTCTAGAGGGCGCTTGGACCTTTTGAACCATTGTTTTAACTACTTGAGGGAGCTTGAACCTTTTGAACCCGGGTTTTAGCTTCTTGACGAAGTTGAACCTTCTAAACCTTCATTTTAGCTTCCTGAGGGAGCTTGAACCTTTTGAACCTTCGTTTTAGCTTCTTGAGGGAGCTTGAACCTTTTTAACCTTCGTTTTAGCCTCTTGAGGGAGCTTGAACCTTTTGAACCCCTGTTTTGGCTTCTTGAGGAAGCATGAAATTTTGAACTTTTCAACCTCCGTTTTAGCTTCTTGAGGAAGCTTGAACCTTTTGAACCTTCGTTTTAGCTTCTTGAGGAAGCTTGAACCTTCTGAATCTTTGCTCTAGCTTCTCCGAGGAAGCTTAAACCTTTTGAACCCTGGTTTTAGCTTCTTGAGGAAGTTGAACCTTCTGAACCTTCGTTTTAGTTTCCTGAGGGAGCTTGGACCTTTTGAACCTTCGTTTTAGCTTCTTGAGGGTGCTTGAACCTTTTGAACATTCGTTTTAGCTTCTTGAGGGAGCTTGAACCTTTTGCACCCTTGTTTTGGCTTCTTGAGGAAGCTTGAACCTTTTGAACCTTCGTTTTAGCTTCTTGAGGAAGCTTGAACCTTTTGAACCTTCGTTTTAGCTTCTTGAGGAAGCTTGAACCTTTTGAACCTTTGCTCTAGCTTCCCCAAGAAGCTTGAACCCTTTGCTCTAGCTTCTCCAAGAAGCTTGAAACTTTTGAACATTTGCTCTAGCTTCTCTAAGAAGCTTGAACCTTTTGCTCTAGCTTCTCCAAGAAGCTTGAACCCTCTTGTTTCTCTATAAGAGAGGGCCTCCCACTCCTTTAGAGAGGTTGAAAAAAATTTGTCTAGGAAAAGCACATATATCCCTCTATATCTCTACATTCTAGGATTAGAGAGGGTGTTTGTTCTTGGCCTTTAACACCACCGGTGATTGCGGATGTTGTGCTCGTTCTGAGGTTACGGAGTTTCGGCTGAGAGCCTTTCCTCCGGACCTCGAGACTCTTTTGTGCTTTGCCTCGATTTGTGAACCAGGTTCTGTTTTCTGTCCCCGAAGGGAGGGAGAGGTTTCGTAGACAATCTCTCAGTGGCCGTAGGCTACTTTTCGTTGTCGTAGACCACTGTTCCCGTTTGGAGACCATTTTCCGGTTTTCGGAGCCGTCGGTCGTGCGCCTCGGTTCGGGACCGCTTAACTTTCTCCGTTTGGCTCGATTTTTGGACAGCTTTAACCTTTTGAACCCTTGTTTTAGCTTCTTGAGGAAGCTTGAACCTTTTGAACCCTTATTTTAGCTTGTTGAGGAAGTTACACCTTCTGAACCTTCGTTTTAGCTTCTTGAGGGAGCTTGAACCTTTTGAACCTTGGTTTTAGCTTCTTGAGGGCGCTTGGACCTTATGAACCTTCGTTTTAGCTTCTTGAGGGAGCTTGAACCTTTCGAACCCTGGTTTTAGCTTCTTGACGAAGTTCCACCATCTGAACCTTCGTTTTAGATTCCTGAGGGAGCCAGAACCGTTTGAACCTTCGTTTTAGCTTCTTGAGGGAGCTTGAACCTTTTGAACATTCGTTTTAGCCTCTTAGGGAGCTTGAACCTTTTGAACCCCTGTTTTGCCTTCTTGAGAAAGCTTGAAATTTTGAACTTTTCAACCTTCGTTTTAGCTTCTTGAGGAAGCTTGAACCTTTTGAACCTTCGTTTTAGCTTCTTGAGGAAGCTTGAACCTTCTGAACATTTGCTCTAGCTTCTCCGAGGAAGCTTGAACCTTTTGAACCCTGGTTTTAGCTTCTTGAGGAAGTTGAACCCTCTGAACCTTCGTTTTAGTTTCCTGAGGGAGCTTGAACCTTTTGAACCTTCGTTTCAGCCTCTTGAGGGAGCTTGAACCTTTTGAACCCTTGTTTTGGCTTCTTGAGGAAGCTTGAACCTTTTGAACCTTCGTTTTAGCTTCTTGAGGAAGCTTGAACCTTTTGAACCTTTGCTCTAACTTCTCCAAGAAGCTTGAACCCTTTGCTAGCTTCTCCAAGAGCTTGAAACTTTTGAACCTTTGCTCTAGCTTCTCTAAAAGGCTTGAACCCTTTGCTCTAGCTTCTCAAGAAGCTTGAACCCTCTGTGTTTCTCTATAAGAGAGGGCCTCCCTCTCCTTTAGAGGGTTGAAAAAAATTTGTCTAAGGAAAAGCACATATATCTCTCTATATCTCTACATTCTAGGCTTAGAGAGGGTGTTTGTTCTTGGCCTTTAACACCACCGGTGATTGCGCATGTTGCTCGTTCTGAGGTTACGGAGTTTCGGCTGAGAGCCTTACCTCCGGACCTCGGACTCTTTTGTGCTTTGCCTCGATTTGCGAACCAGGTTCTGTTTTCCCTCCCGAAGGGAGGGAGAGGTTTCGTAGACCATCTCTCAGTGGCCGTAGGCTACTTTTCGTGGCCGTAGACCACTGTTCCGGTTTGGAGACCATTTTTCGGTTTTCGGAGGCGTCGGTCGTGCGCGTCGGTTCGGGACCGCTTAACTTTCTCCGTTTCGCACGATTTTTGGATAGCTTGAACCTTTTGAACCTTCGTTTTAGCTTCTCGAGGAAGCTTGAACCTTTTGAACCCTTATTTTAGCTTCTTGAGAAAGTTAAACCTTCTGAACCTTCGTTTTAGCTTCTTGAGGGAGCTTGAACCTTTTGAACCTTGGTTTTAGCTTCTTGAGAGCGCTGGACCATTTGAATCTTCGTTTTAGCTCTTGAGGGAGCTTGAACCTTTTGAACCTTTTTTTTAGCTTCTTGACGAAGTTGAAGCTTCTGAACTTCGTTTTAGATTCCTGAGGGAGCCTGAATCTTTGAACCTTCGTTTTAGCCTTTTGAGGGAGCTTGAACCTTTCGAACCTCGTTTTAGCCTCTTGAGGGAGCTTGCCTTTTGAACCCCCATTTTGGCTTCTTGAGGAAGCTTGAAATTTTGAACTTTTCAACCTTCGTTTTAGCTTCTTGAAGAAGCTCGAACCGTTTGAACCTCGTTTTAGCTTCTTGAGGAAGCTTGAACCTTTTGAACCTTTCCTCTAGCTTCTCCGAGAAAGCTTGAACCTTTTGAACCCTGGTTTTAGCTTCTTGAGGAAGTTGAACCTTCTGAACCTTCGTTTTAGTTTCCTGAGGGAGCTTGAACCTTTTGAACCTTCGTTTTAGCTTCTCCGAGGAAGCTTGAACCTTTTGAACCCTGGTTTTAGCTTCTTGAGGAAGTTGAACCCTCTGAACCTTCGTTTTAGTTTCTTGAGGGAGCTTGAACCTTTTGAACCTTCGTTTCAGCTCTTTGAGGGAGTTGAACCTTTTGAACCCTTGTTTTGGCTTCTTGAGGAAGCTTGAACCTTTTGAACCTTCGTTTTAGCTTCTTGAGGAAGCTTGAACCTTTTGAACCTTTGCTCTAACTTCTCCAAGAAGCTTGAACCCTTTGCTCTAGCTTCTCCAAAAGCTTGAACTTTTGAACCTTTGCTCTAGCTTCTCTAAAAGGCTTGAACCCTTCTCTAGCTTCTCCAAGGAGCTTGAACCCTCTTGTTTCTCTATAGAGAGGGCCTCCCTCTCCTTTAGAGAGGTTGAAAAAAATTTGTCTAAGGAAAAGCACATATATCTCTCTATATCTCTACATTCTAGGCTTAGAGAGGGTGTTTGTTCTTGGCCTTTAACACCACCGGTGATTGCGCATGTTGTGCTCGTTCTGAGGTTACGGAGTTTCGGCTGAGAGCCTTACCTCCGGACCTCGGGACTCTTTTTGCTTTGCCTCGATTTTGCGAACCAGATTCTGTTTTCTCTCCCCGAAGGGAGGGAGAGGTTTCGTAGACCATCTCTCAGTGGCCGTAGGCTACTTTTCGTGGTCGTAGACCACTGTTCCCGTTTGGAGACCATTTTTCGGTTTTCGGAGGCGTCGGTCGTGCGCGTCGGTTCGGGACCGCTTAACTTTCTCCGTTTCGCACGGTTTTTGGATAGCATGAACCTTTTGAACCTTCGTTTTAGCTTCTCGAGGAAGCTTGAACCTTTTGAACCCTTATTTTAGCTTCTTGAGAAAGTTAAACCTTCTGAACCTTCGTTTTAGCTTCTTGAGGGAGCTTGAACCTTTTGAACCTTGGTTTTAGCTTCTTGAGAGCGCTTGGACCTTTTGAATCTTCGTTTTAGCTTCTTGAGGGAGCTTGAACCTTTTGAACCTTGGTTTTAGCTTCTTGACGAAGTTGAAGCTTCTGAACCTTCGTTTTAGATTCCTGAGGGAGCCTGAATCTTTTGAACCTTCGTTTTAGCCTTTTGAGGGAGCTTGAACCTTTCGAACCTTCGTTTTAGCCTCTTGAGGGAGCTTGAACCTTTTGAACCCCTATTTTGGCTTCTTGAGGAAGCTTGAAATTTTGAACTTTTCAACCTTCGTTTTAGCTTCTTGAAGAAGCTCGAACCGTTTGAACCTTCGTTTTAGCTTCTTGAGGAAGCTTGAACCTTTTGAACCTTTCCTCTAGCTTCTCCGAGAAAGCTTGAACCTTTTGAACCCTGGTTTTAGCTTCTTGAGGAAGTTGAACCTTCTGAACCTTCGTTTTAGGTTCCTGAGGGAGCTTGAACCTTTTGAACCTTCGTTTTAGCTTCTTGAGGGAGCTTGAACCTTTTGAACCTTCGTTTTAGCTTCTTGAGGGAGCCTGAACCTTTTGAACCTTCGTTTTAGCTTCTTGAGGGAGCCTGAACCTTTTGAACCCTTGTTTTGGCTTCTTGAGGAAGCTTGAACCTTTTGAACCTTCGTTTTAGCTTCTTGAGGGAGCTTGAACCTTTTGAACCTTCGTTTTAGCTTCTTGAGGAAGCTTGAACCTTTTGAACCTTTGCTCTAGCTTCTCCAAGAAGCTTGAACCCTTTGCTCTAGCTTCTCCAAGAAGCTTGAAACTTTTGAACCTTTGCTTTAGCTTCTCTAAGAAACTTGAACCTTTTGCTCTAGCTTCTCCAAGAAGCTTGAACCCTCTGGTTTCTCTATAAGAGAGGGCCTCCCTCTCCTTTAAAGAGGTTGAAAAAAATTTGTCTAAGGAAAAGCCCATATATCTCTCTATATCTCTACATTCTAGGCTTAGAGAGGGTGTTTGTTCTTGGCCTTTAACACCACCGGTGATTGCGCATGTTGTGCTCGTTCTGAGGTTCCGGAGTTTCGGCTGAGAGCTTTACCTCCGGACCTCGGGACTCTTTTGTGCGTTGCCTCGATTTGCGAATCAGGTTCTGTTTTCTCTCCCCGAAGGGGAGGGAGAGGTTTCGTAGACCATCTCTCAGTGGCCGTAGACTACTTTTCATGGTCGTAGATCACTGTTCCCGTTTGGACACCATTTTTCGGTTTTCGGAGGCGTCGGTCGTGCGCCTCGGTTCAGGACCGCTTAACTTTCTCCGTTTGGCACGGTTTTAGGACAGCTTGAACCTTTTGAACCTTCGTTTTAGCTTCTTGAGGAAGCTTGAACCTTTTGAACCCTTATTTTAGCCTCTTGAGGAAGTTAAACCTTCTGACCCTTCGTTTTAGCTTCTCGAGGGAGCTTGAACCTTTTGAACCTTGGTTTTAGCTTCTTGAGGGCGCTTGGACCTTTTGAACCTTCGTTTTAGCTTCTTGAGGGAGCTTGAACCTTTTGAACCATGGTTTTAGCTTCTTGACGAAGTTGAACCTTCTGAACCTTCGTTTTAGCTTCCTGAGGGAGCTTGAACCTTTTGAACCTTCGTTTTAGCTTCTTGAGGGAGCTTGAACCTTTTGAGCCTTCGTTTTAGCCTCTTGAGGGAGCTTGAACCTTTTGAACCCCTATTTTGGCTTCTTGAGGAAGCTTGAAATTTTGAACTTTTCAACCTTCGTTTTAGCTTCTTGAGGAAGCTTGAACCTTTTGAACCCTGGTTTTAGCTTCTTGAGGAAGCTTGAACCTTCTGAACCTTTGCTCTAGCTTCTCCGAGGAAGCTTGAACCTTTTGAACCCTGGTTTTAGCTTCTTGAGGAAGTTGAACCTTCTGAACCTTCGTTTTAGTTTCCTGAGGGAGCTTGAACCTTTTGAACCTTTGTTTTAGCTTCTTGAGGGAGCTTGAACCTTCTGAACCTTTGCTCTAGCTTCTCCGAGGAAGCTTGAACCTATTGAACCTTAGTTTTAGCTTCTTGAGGAAGTTGAACCTTCTGAACCTTCGTTTTAGTTTCCTGAGGGAGCTTGAACCTTTTGAACCTTCGTTTTAGCTTCTTGAGGGAGCTTGAACCTTTTGAAGCTTCGTTTTAGCTTCTTGAGGGAGCTTGAACCTTTTGAACCCTTGTGTTGGCTTCTTGAGGAAGCTTGAACATTTTGAACCTTCGTTTTAGCTTCTTGAGGAAGCTTGAACCTTTTGAACCTTCGTTTTAGCTTCTTGAGGAAGCTTGAACCTTTTGAACCTTTGCTCTAGCTTCTCCAAGAAGCTTGAACCCTTTGCTCTAGCTTTTCCAAGAAGCTTGAAACTTTTGAACCTTTGCTCTAGCTTCTCTAAGAAGCTTGAACCTTTTGCTCTAGCTTCTCCAAGAAGCTTGAACCCTCTTGTTTCTCTATAAGAGAAGGCCTCCCTCTCCTTTAGAGAGGTTGAAAAAAAATTCTCTAAGGAAAAGCACATATATCTCTCTATATCTCTACATTCTAGGGTTAGAGATGGTGTTTGTTCTTGGCCTTTAACACCGCCGGTGATTGCGGATGTTGTGCTCGTTCTGAGGTTACGGAGTTTCGGCTGAGAGCCTTACTTCCGGACCTCGAGACTCTTTTGTGCTTTGCCTCGATTTGCGAACCAGGTTCTGTTTTCTGTCCCCGAAGGGAGGGAGAGGTTTCGTAGACCATCTCTCAGTGGCCGTAGGCTACTTTTCGTGGTCGTAGACCACTGTTCGCGTTTGGAGACCATTTTCCGGTTTTCGGAGCCGTCGGTCGTGCGCCTCGGTTCGGGACCGCTTAACTTTCTCCGTTTGGCACGGTTTTTGGACAGCTTGAACCTTTTGAACCTTCGTCTTAGCTTCTTGAGGAAGCTTGAACCTGTTGAACCCTTATTTTAGCTTCTTGAGGAAGTTAAACCTTCTGAACCTTCGTTTTAGCTTCTTGAGGGAGCTTGAACCTTTTCAACCTTGGTTTTAGCTTCTTGAGGGCGCTTGGACCTTTTGAACCTTCGGTTTAGTTTCTTGAGGGAGTTTGAACCTTTTGAACCCTGGTTTCAGCATCTTGACGAAGTTGAACCTTCTGAACCTTCGTTTTGGTTTCCTGAAGGAGCCTGAACCTTTTGAACCTTCGTTTTAGCTTCTTGAGGGAGCTTGAACCTTTTGAACCTTCGTTTTAGCCTCTTGATGGAGCTTGAACCTTTTGAACCACTGTTTTGGCTTCCTGAGGAAGCTTGAAATTTTGAACTTTTTTTTTTTTTGGGTAAGTTAGTCATAAAATAAAGACAGTAAAATGTACAAGTTTACAAGGGGCATACCCCAGGTACACCCAGCAACAAATAAAGACGAACAAAAACACCACAAATTACCACTGGACATCCTACAACATGTAACCACACTCGCAAAAAGCGAAAGAACAGCAGAAAAACAGAACCCCACTTTGCCCATATATCCTAATTTTCCCCAAGTAACCTCTACTATCAGAGATAATAGATGGGTACTTGGGGTGGATATATGGGCAAGTAAACAAAAAAACACACCACAGACTCAAGAACATAACAGACAAACACACAAAACAAATGTAACAAACTAAACACCCAACAAGACCAATCGAGAATGATAACTGTCCCCGCTTGCTCCCAGTCTCTACCTCGGATGAAAGCATGGAATCCAATGAGCATCTCACTTCTCAGAGCCGTGACATCCTAGCCACTCAACCAAAGCTATGACGAAGGAAAATATCTATCCCATGAAAGATCCTGGCTGAGTCACATGAAGCCTGCATAGTCAATCACCATAATCAACGGTCTTGAGAAGTTTAGTGAAAAAGCAATAGCCCCGCTGCAACAAACCAATACATAGCCAACAAAACATGAGAGCAATCATCACATCCCCCAGTCCCTTCCATAGTAGATCACAAGCCTCAAGCCCCACGGCAGTGTCCCCTTCACTCCATGTCAGGCGTGGCAATACAATCAATTAGGATGGGTCACATGAAGACAAGAAGCGACCAGCAAACCGGTAGCTATCCTCCCGCTCATCTCCCAGTCTCTAACTCGGCTAGTTATCGAACCACTATTCCCCAAAGCAGTGACTCCCCAATCACTCTTGGTGGAGATGGCTCAAAACCACCCTAATATCGAGTCACATGAGGATCACACAATCAATCATCATGAAATAACCGACTACAAAAGGTCCGCTACATTGTGGCTAATCAAAAATTAAAGGCCCACCAATTTCCAAAACAAACCACTCACCCACTTGGATTTATCAACAACAAAGAAGCACAGCCCATACAAAATGTTGTCCACACAAGAGCCAATCAAAATTCAATTAACTCACCATACATCTCCCAGTTCCAGCAATGGCAAATTCCACACCTCAATTCCCCATGGCAGTGTCCCCCTCACTCCACACCAGAAGAGGTCAGAGAACTGCTCTAAGCCGAATCACATGAATATGTACGGATCAATAACCAAATAACGAAAAAACCAAATGTAGTAGACAACAAACTTCATGGACTAAACAACTATCTATTTTACTTCAATTGGCCGTGGACCCACATAAACAATGGAGGCCACAGACAGCACGCACTTGCACTAATCAAAATCGCGCGGGATAGAAGAAACCCACGGAGCTATGCATCAAAAAACCTTTACTAACCAATTACAGCACAAGCCCAAAGAGCCCATTGATTTGAAACCCAAAGACCCACAAAGTAGTCCACCGTGCGCCCACCCACACCATCAAAACCAATTAAAAAAAATAACCACCGTGGGCCCACCCACTCCAACTCAAAACCACGGCCACACCATCAAAACCAACTTAAAAATAACCACCGTGGGCCTACCACTTGCAAAAGCCATTTTATAATTACATCCCTCCTTAAATGACGGACCCACGTGACAATCCATACTACTTCAGCAGCTCACTTTTGTTGCACCATAAAAGCAATATAACAGAATATATATATATAAATATATATATTATATAAAACCAACAATCAAAGCAATCACGTGGATAAACAAAGCTTCACCTGAAGTGTGGCTTTACCAACAATGTGTAGTGGCGGGCCCCATCTCCAAACAAGCCACTATACAACCTCATTGCTAATAATAAACAATATCAAACTTGGCTGGCCCCACCATAAGTCAAGATCACCAAACCAAACCATGCGCGTGTTTTGAAACCCAAAACCGTGGGCCAAAATTCACCCACGTGTAACTCCACTAAAACTTCTGATGGCCCACCAAACAAACTTGCTGTGCCAGGTGAGAACCCACTTTGCCGAATATATATAACTATACATATTAACAAATATCGCGACAGAGTGAAGTACATCAGCACCATACGCTTTGCTTTACATCACATCCCACACTTACAGCTGCCAAAAAAAAAAACAAACGGCGGGAAAGCTGGACTCCATTACCAACTTCCACCACACACGCGCAGCTGTAACGTGTGTAGCCACTCATCACTTTCAACACGTTCCTTGCCCACCCAAGCAGCCATGGATGAGCACACACACCAAGTTTTTAGAACCACGACGAACGACGCCGGGAGCCGTAGTACACAACTCAGAAACACAACTGCGTAAAGAAAACTCTGGACTCCAGCAGCAACACGGGTTACCAACACAGAGCTCACAGAAATAAGCACCCCTTGCACCACAAGTTACCATCACGGAGCTTAGTGTATGGACTCCAATAGCAACACCAACGGTGAGCAAACACCGGTGACAGCCCAGAAATCACTTGAACCGCTAGAGTAGAACTCTGCACTTGCCTCCAAACTTCAGGCCTTGCGTGAACCCACGCTCCTTCTCGCATAACCTGGATAAACAAAACCAAAGTAGCACATACAATGGTTATGAACCCAACATCAACCTCAACGCAGCAGCAACGGCGTCTGAAACTAATCAAACGATCTTCACCACAAACACAACCAATCGGACAAAACACTGTCCAGAAACGGAACAAGAAACAAACCCTCCTAAATCTGGACAAAAAATATGACCGGATTCAGTAACAACAACCAGCACCACCCAAACCAGACCAATAATCTGATAAGGGAACCTCAAGACTCCATGGGTAACAACGGAGAGAGCTTTCTCTCTCTAGAACTAGAGAGAGAAGCTCACAACCTAATCCCCTGCTCTCAACCTTCGTTTTAGCTTCTTGAGGAAGCTTGAACCTTTTGAACCCTGGTTTTAGCTTCTTGAGGAAGCTTGAACCTTCTGAACCTTTGCTCTAGCTTCTCCGAGGAAGCTTGAACCTTTTGAACCCTGGTTTTAGCTTCTTGAGGAAGTTGAACCTTCGTTTTAGTTTCCTGTGGGAGCTTGAACCTTTTGAACCTTCGTTTTAGTTTCTTGAGGGAGCTTGAACCTTTTGAACCTTCGTTTTAGCTTCTTGAGGGAGCTTGAACCTTTTGAACCCTTGTTTTGGCTTCTTGAGGAAGCTTGAACCTTTTGAACCTTCGTTTTAGCTTCTTCAGGAAGCTTGAACCTTTTGAACCTTTTGAACCTTCGTTCTAGCTTCTTGAGGAAGCTTGAACCTTTTGAACCTTTGCTCTAGCTTCTCCAAGAAGCTTGAACCCTTTGAACCTTTGCTCTAGCTTCTCTAAGAAGTTTGAACCTTTTGCTCTTGAACCCTCTTGTTTCTCTATAAGAGAGGGTCTCCCTCTCCTTTAGAGAGGTTGAAAAAAATTTGTCTAAGGAAAAGCACATATATCTCTCTATATCTCCACATTCTAGGCTTAGAGAGGGTGTTTGTTCTTGGCCTTTAACACCACCGGTGATTGCGCATGTTGTGCTCGTTCTGAGGTTACGGAGTTTCGGCTGAGAGCCTTACCTCCGGATCTCGGGACTCTTTTGTGCTTTGCCTCGATTTGCGAATCAGGTTCTGTTTTCTGTCCCCGAAGGGAGGGAGAGGTTTCGTAGACCATCTCTCAGTGGCCGTAGGCTACTTTTCGTGGTCGTTGACCACTGTACCCGTTTGGAGACCATTTTTCGGTTTTCGGAGCCGTCGGTCGTGCGCCTCGGTTCGGGACCGCTTAACTTTCTCCGTTTAGCACGGTTTTTGGACAGCTTGAACCTTTTGAACCTTCGTTTTAGCTTCTTGAGAAAGCTAGAACCTTTTGAACCCTTATTTTAGCTTCTTGAGGAAGTTAAACCTTCTGAACCTTGGTTTTAGCTTCTTGAGGGAGCTTGAACCTTTTGAACGTTGGTTATAGCTTCTTGAGGGCGCTTGGACCTTTTGAACCTTCGTTTTAGCTTCATGAGGGAGCTTGAACCTTTTGAACCCGGGTTTTAGCTTCTTGACGAAGTTGAACCTTCTGAACCTTCATTTTAGCTTCCTGAGGGAGCTTGAACCTTTTGAACCTTCGTTTTAGCTTCTTGAGGGAGCTTGAACCTTTTGAACCTTCGTTTTAGCCTCTTGAGGGAGCTTGAACCTTTTGAACCCCTGTTTTGGCTTCTTAAGGAAGCTTGAAATTTTGAACTTTTCAACCTTCGTTTTAGCTTCTTGAGGAAGCTTGAACCTTTTGAAGCATCGTTTTAGCTTCTTGAGGAAGCTTGAACCTTCTGAATCTTTGCTCTAGCTTCTCCGAGAAAGCTTGAACCTTTTGAACCCTGGTTCTAGCTTCTTGAGGAAGTTGAACCTTCTGAACCTTCGTTTTAGTTTCCTGAGGGAGCTTGAACCTTTTGAACCTTCGTTTTAGCTTCTTGAGGGTGCTTGAACCTTTTGAACCTTCGTTTTGGCTTCTTGAGGGTGCTTGAACCTTTTGAACCCTTGTTTTGGCTTCTTAAGGAAGCTTGAACCTTTTGAACCTTCGTTTTAGCTTCTTGAGGAAGCTTGAACCTTTTGAACCTTCGTTTTAGCTTCTTCAGGGTGCTTGAACCTTCGTTTTTGCTTCTTGAGGGTGCTTGAACCTTTTGAACCCTTGTTTTGGCTTCTTGAGGAAGCTTGAACCTTTTGAACCTTCGTTTTAGCTTCTTAAGGAAGCTTGAACCTTTTGAACCTTTGCTCTAGCTTCCCCAAGAAGCTTGAACCCTTTGCTCTAGCTTCTCCAAGAAGCTTGAAACTTTTGAACCTTTGCTCTAGCTTCTCTAAGAAGCTTGAACCTTTTGCTCTAGCTTCTCCAAGAAGCTTGAACCCTCTTGTTTCTCGATAAGAGAGGGCCTCCCTCTCCTTTAGAGAGGTTGAAAAAAAATTGTCTATGGAAAAGCACATATATCTCTCTATATCTCTAAATTCTAGGCTTAGAGAGGGTGTTTGTTCGTGGCCTTTAACACCACCGGTGATTGCGCATGTTGTGCTCGTTCTGAGGTTACGGAGTTTCGGCTGAGAGCCTTACCTCCGGATCTCGGGACTCTTTTGTGCTTTGCCTCGATTTGCGAACCAGGTTCTGTTTTCTCTCCCCGAAGGGAGGGAGAGGTTTCGTAGACCATCTCTCAGTAGCCGTAGGCTACTTTTGGTGGTCGTAGACCACGGTTCCCGTTTGGAGACCATTTTCCGGTTTTCGGAGCCGTCGGTCGTGCGCCTCGGTTCGGGACCGCTTAACTTTCTCCGTTTGGCACGATTTTTGGACAGCTTGAACCTTTTGAACCTTTGTTTTAGCTTCTTGAGGGAGATTGAACCTTTTGAACCTTGGTTTTAGCTTCTTGAGGGCGCTTGGACCTTTTGAACCTTCGTTTTAGCTTCTTGAGGGAGCTTGAAACTTTTGAACCCTGCTTTCAGCTTCTTGACGAAGTTGAACCTTCTGAACCTTCGTTTTAGCTTCCTGAGGGAGCCTGAACCTTTTGAACCTTCGTTTTAGCTTCTTGAGGGAGCTTGAACCTTTTGAACCGTCGTTTTAGCCTCTTGAGGGAGCTTGAACCTTTTGAACCCCTGGTTTGGCTTCTTGAGGAAGCTTGAAATTTTAAACGTTTCAACCTTCGTTTTAGCTTCTTGAGGAAGCTTGAACCTTTTGAACCCTGGCTTTAGCTTCTTGAGGAAGTTTGAACCTTCTGAACCTTTGCTCTAGTTTCTCCGAGGAATCTTGAACCTTTTGAACCCTGGTTTTAGCTTCTTGAGGAAGTTGAACCTTTTCAACCTTCGTTTTAGTTTCCTGAGGGAGCTTGAACCTTTTTAACCTTCGTTTTAGCTTCTTGAGGGAGCTTTAACCTTTTGAACCTTCGTTTTAGCTTCTTGAGGAAGCTTGAACCTTTTGAACCTTTGCTCTAGCTTCTCCAAGAAGCTTGAAACTTTTGAACCTTTGCTCTAGCTTCTCTAAGAAGCTTGAACCTTTTGCTCTAGCTTCTCCAAGAAGCTTGAACCCTCTTGTTTCTCTATAAGAGAGGGCCTCCCTCTCCTTTAGAGAGGTTGAAAAAAATTTGTCTAAGGAAAAGCACATATATCTCTCTATATCTCTACATTCTAGGCTTAGAGAGGGTGTTTGTTCTTGGCGTTTAACACCACCGGTGATTGCGCATGTTGTGCTCGTCCTGAGGTTACGGAGTTTCGGCTGAGAGCCTTACCTCCAGACCTCGGGACTCTTTTGTGCTTTGCCTCGATTTGCGAACCAGGTTCTGTTTTCTCTCCCCGAAGGGAGGGAGAGGTTTCGTAGACCATCTCTCAGTGGCCGTAGGCTACTTTTCGTGGTCGTATACCACTGTTCCCGTTTGGAGACCATTTTTCGATTTTCGGAGGCGTCGGTCGTGCGCGTCGGTTCGGGACCGCTTAACTTTCTCCGTTCGGCATAGTTTTTGCACAGCTTGAACCTTTTGAACCTTCGTTTTAGCTTCTTGAGGAAGCTTGAACCTTTTGAACCCTTATTTTAGCTTCTTGAGGAAGTTAAACCTTCTGAACCTTCGTTTTAGCTTCTTGAGGGTGGTTGAACGTTTTGAACCATGGTTTTAGCTTCTTGAGGGCGCTTGGACCTTTTGAACCATCGTTTTAGCTTCTTGAGGGAGCTTGAACCTTTTGAACCCTGGTTTTAGCTTCTTGAGGGAGCTTGGACCTTCTGAACCTTCGTTTTAGCTTCCTGAGGGAGCTTGAACCTTTTGAACCCTGGTTTTAGCTTCTTGACGAAGTTGAACCTTCTAAACCTCCGTTTTAGCTTATTGAGGGAGCCTGAACCTTTTGAACCTTCGTTTTAGCTACTTGAGGGAGCTTGAACCTTTTGAACCTTCGTTTTAGCCTCTTGAGGGAGCTTGAACCTTTTGAACCCCTGTTTTGGCGTCTTGAGGAAGCTTGAAATTTTGAACTTTTCAGCCTCCGTTTTAGCTTCTTGAGAAAGCTTGAACCTTTTGAACTTTCGTTTTAGCTTCTTGAGAAAGCTTGAACCTTTTGAACTTTCGTTTTAGCTTCTTGAGGAAGCTTGAACCTTCTGAACCTTTGCTCTAGCTTCTCCGAGGAAGCTTGAATCTTTTGAACCCTGGTTTTAAGCTTCTTGAGGAAGTTGAACCTTTTGAACCTTCGTTTTAGTTTCCTGAGGGAGCTTGAACCATTTGAACCTTCGTTTTAGCTTCTTGAGGGTGCTTAAACCTTTTGAACCTTCGTTTTAGCTTCTTGAGGGTGCTTGAACCTTTTGAACCCTTGTTTTGGCTTATTGAGGAAGCTTGAACCTTTTGAACCTTCGTTTTAGCTTCTTGAGGAAGCTTGAACCTTTTGAACCTTCGTTTTAGCGTCTTGAGGAAGCTTGAACCTTTTGAACCTTTGCTCTAGCTTCTCCAAGAAGCTTGAACCCTTTGCTGTAGCTTCTCCAAGAAGCTTGAAACTTTTGAACCTTTGCTCTAGCTTCTCTAAGAAGTTTGAACCTTTTGCTCTAGCTTCTCCAAGAAGCTTGAACACTCTTGTTTCTCTATAAGAGAGGGCCTCCCTCTCCTTTAGAGAGGTTGAAAAAAATTTGTCTAAGGAAAAGCACATATATCTCTCTATATCTCCACATTCTAGGCTTAGAGAGTGTGTTTGTTCTTGGCCTTTAACACCACCGGTGATTGCGCATGTTGTGCTCGTTCTGAGGTTACGGAGTTTCGGCTGAGAGCCTTACCTCCGGATCTCGGGACTCTTTTGTGCTTTGTCTCGATTTGCGAATCAGGTTCTGTTTTCTGTCCCCGAAGGGAGGGAGAGGTTTCGTAGACCATCTCTCAGTGGCCGTAGGCTACTTTTCGTGGTCGTTGACCACTGTAGCCGTTTGGAGACCATTTTCTGGTTTTCGGAGCCGTCGGTCGTGCGCCTCGGTTCGGGACCGCTTAACTTTCTCCATTTGGCACGGTTTTTCGACAGCTTGAACCTTTTGAACCTTCGTTTTAGCTTCTTGAGGAAGCTTGAACCTTTTGAACCCTTATTTTAGCTTCTTGAGGAAGTTAAACCTTCTGAACCTTGGTTTTAGCTTCTTGAGGGAGCTTGAACCTTTTGAACGTTGGTTATAGCTTCTTGAGGGCGCTTGGACCTTTTGAACCTTCGTTTTAGCTTCATGAGGGAGCTTGAACCTTTTGAACCTGGGTTTTAGTTTCTTGACGAAGTTGAACCTTCTAAACCTTCATTTTAGCTTCCTGAGGGAGCTTGAACCTTTTGAACCTTCGTTTTAGCTTCTTCAGGGAGCTTGAACCTTTTGAACCTTCGTTTTTGCCTCTTGAGGGAGCTTGAACCTGTTGAACCCCTGTTTTGGCTTCTTGAGGAAGCTTGAAATTTTGAACTGTTCAACCTCCGTTTTAGCTTCTTGAGGAAGCTTGAACCTTTTGAACCTTCGTTTTAGCTTCTTGAGGGAGCTTGAACCTTCTGAATCTTTGCTCTAGCTTCTCCGAGGAAGCTTGAACCTTTTGCACCCTGGTTTTAGCTTCTTGAGGAAGTTGAACCTTTTGAACCTTCGTTTTAGTTTCCTGAGGGAGCTTGGACCTTTTGAACCTTCGTTTTAGCTTCTTGAGGGTGCTTGAACCTTTTGAACATTCGTTTTAGCTTCTTGAGGGTGCTTGAACCTTTTGAACCCTTGTTTTGGCTTCTTGAGGAGGCTTGAACCTTTTGAACCTTCGTTTTAGTTTCCTGAGGGAGCTTGAACCTTTTGAACCTTCGTTTTAGCTTCTTGAGGGTGCTTGAACCTTTTGAACCCTTGTTTTGGCTTCTTGAGGAAGCTTGAACTTTTTGAACCTTCGTTTTAGCTTCTTGAGGAAGCTTGAACCTTTTGAACGTTCGTTTTAGCTTCTTGAGGAAGCTTGAACCTTTTGAACCTTTGCTCTAGCTTCCCCAAGAAGCTTGAACCCTTTGCTCTAGTTTCTCCAAGAAGCTTGAAACTTTTGAACCTTTGCTCTAGCTTCTCTAAGAAGCTTGAACCTTTTGAACCCTCTTGTTTCTCGATAAGAGAGGGCCTCCCTCTCCTTTAGAGAGGTTGAAAAAAAATTGTCTAAGGAAAAGCACATATATCTCTCTATATCTCTAAATTCTAGGCTTAGAGAGGGTGTTTGTTTGTGGCCTTTAACACCAACGGTGATTGCGCATGTTGTGCTCGTTCCGAGGTTACGGAGTTTCGGCTGAGAGCCTTACCTCCGGACCTCGGGACTCTTTTGTGCTTTGCCTCGATTTGCGAACCAGGTTCTGTTTTCTCTCCCCGAAGGGAGGGAGAGGTTTCGTAGACCATCTCTCAGTAGCCGTAGGCTACTTTTGGTGGTCGTAGACCACGGTTCCCGTTTGGAGACCATTTTTCGGTTTTCGGAGACGTCGGTCGTGCGCCTCGGTTCGGGACCGCTTAACTTTCTCCGTTTGGCACGATTTTTGGACAGCTTGAACCTTTTGAACCTTTGTTTTAGCTTCTTGAGGAAGCTTGAACCTTTTGAACCCTTATTTTAGCTTCTTGAGGAAGTTAAACCTTCTGAACCTTCGTTTTAGCTTCTTGAGGCAGCTTGAACCTTTTGAACCTTGGTTTTAGCTTCTTGAGGGCGCTTGGACCTTTTGAACCTTCATTTTAGCTTCTTGAGGGAGCTTGAAACTTTTGAACCCTGGTTTCAGCTTCTTGACGAAGTTCAACCTTCTGAACCTTCGTTTTAGCTTCCTGAGGGAGCCTGAACCTTTTGAACCTTCGTTTTAGCTTCTTGAGGGAGCTTGAACCTTTTGAACCTTCGTTTTAGCCTCTTGAGGGAGCTTGAACCTTTTGAACCCCTGGTTTGGCTTCTTGAGGAAGCTTGAAATTTTGAACGTTTCAACCTTCGTTTTAGCTTCTTGAGGAAGCTTGAACCTTTTGAACCCTGGCTTTAGCTTCTTGAGGAAGTTTGAACCTTCTGAACCTTTGCCCTAGTTTCTACGAGGAAGCTTGAACCTTTTGAACCCTGGTTTTCGCTTCTTGAGGAAGTTGAACCTTTTGAACCTTCGTTTTAGTTTCCTGAGGGAGCTTGAACCTTTTTAACCTTCGTTTTAGCTTCTTGAGGGAGCTTGAACCTTTTGAACCTTTGCTCTAGCTTCTCCAAGAAGCTTGAAACTTTTGAACCTTTGCTCTAGCTTCTCTAAGAAGCTTGAACCTTTTGCTCTAGCTTCTCCAAGAAGCTTGAACCCTCTTGTTTCGCTATAAGAGAGGGCCTCCCTCTCCTTTAGAGAGGTTGAAAAAAATTTGTCTAAGGAAAAGCACATATATCTCTCTATATCTCTACATTCTAGGCTTAGAGAAGGTGTTTGTTCTTGGCCTTTAACACCACCGGTGATTGCGCATGTTGTGCTCGTTCTGAGGTTACGGAGTTTCGGCTGAGAGCCTTACCTCCGGACCTCGGGACTCTTTTGTTCTTTGCCTCGATTTGCGAACCAGGTTCTGTTTTCTCTCCCCGAAGGGAGGGAGAGGTTTCGTAGACCATCTCCCAGTGGCCGTAGGCTACTTTTCGTGGTCGTAGACCACTGTTCCCGTTTGGAGACCATTTTCCGGTTTTCGAAGCCGTCGGTCGTGCGCCTCGGTTCGGGACCGCTTAACTTTCTCCGTTTCGCATAGTTTTTGGATAGCTTGAACCTTTTGAACCTTCGTTTTAGCTTCTTGAGGAAGCTTGAACCTTTTGAACCCTTATTTTAGCTTCTTGAGGAAGTTAAACCTTCTGAACCTTCGTTTTAGCTTCTTGAGGGAGCTTGAACCTTTTCAACCTTGGTTTTAGCTTCTTGAGGGCGCTTGGACCTTTTGAACCATCGTTTTAGCTTCTTGAGGGAGCTTGAACCTTTTGAACCCTGGTTTTAGCTTCTTGACGAAGTTGATCCTTCTGAACCTTCGTTTTAGCTTCTTAAGGGAGCCTGAACCTTTTGAACCTTCGTTTTAGCTTCTTGAGGGAGCTTGAACCTTTTGAACCTTCGTTTTAGCCTGTTAAGGGAGTTTGAACCTTTTGAACCCCTGTTTTGGCTTCTTGAGGAAGCTTGAAATTTTGAACTTTTCAACCTCCGTTTTGGCTTCTTGAGGAAGCTTGAAACCTTTTGAACCTACGTTTTAGCCTCTTGAGGAAGCTTTAACCTTTTGAACCTTTGCTCTAGCTTCTCCGAGGAAGCTTGAACCTTTTGAACCCTGGTTTTAGCTTCTTGAGGAAGTCGAACCTTCTGAACCTTTGTTTCAGTTTCCTGAGGGAGCTTGAACCTTTTGAACCTTTGTTTTAGCTTCTTGAGGGAGCTTGAACCTTCTGAACCTTTGCTCTAGCTTCTCCGAGGAAGCTTGAACCTATTGAACCTTGGTTTTAGCTTCTTGAGGAAGTTGAACCTTCTGAACCTTCGTTTTAGTTTCCTGACGGAGCTTGAACCTTTTGAACCTTCGTTTTAGCTTCTTGAGGGAGCTTGAACCTTTTGAAGCTTCGTTTTAGCTTCTTGAGGGAGCTTGAACCTTTTGAACCCTTGTGTTGGCTTCTTGAGGAAGCTTCAACATTTTGAACCTTCGTTTTAGCTTCTTGAGGAAGCTTGAACCTTTTGAACCTTCGTTTTAGCTTCTTGAAGAAGCTTGATCCTTTTGAACCTTTGCTCTAGCTTCTCCAAGAAGCTTGAACCCTTTGCTCTAGCTTCTCCAAGAAGCTTGAAACTTTTGAACCTTTGCTCTAGCTTCTCTAAGAAGCTTGAACCTTTTGCTCTAGCTTCTCCAAGAAGCTTGAACCCTCTTGTTTCTCTATAAGAGAGGGCCTCCCACTCCTTTAGAGAGGTTGAAAAAAATTTGTCTAAGGAAAAGCACATATATCTCTCTATATCTCTACATTCTAGGATTAGAGAGGGTGTTTGTTCTTGGCCTTTAACACCACCGGTGATTGCGGATGTTGTGCTCGTTCTAAGGTTACGGAGTTTCGGCTGAGAGCCTTACCTCCGGACCTCGAGACTCTTTTGTGCTTTGCCTCGATTTGCGAACCAGGTTCTGTTTTCTGTCCCCGAAGGGAGGGAGAGGTTTCGTAGACCATCTCTCAGTGGCCGTAGGCTACTTTTCGTGGTCGTAGACCACTGTTCCCGTTTGGAGACCATTTTCCGATTTTCAGAGCCGTCGGTCGTGCGCCTCGGTTCGGGACCGCTTAATTTTCTCCATTTGGCACGGTTTTTGGACAGCTTGCACCTTTTGAACCTTTGTTTTAGCTGCTTGAGGAAGCTTGAACCTTTTGAACCCTTATTTTAGCTTCTTGAGGAAGTTAAACCTTCTGAACCTTCGTTTTAGCTTCTTGAGGGAGCTTTAACCTTTTGAACCTTGGTTTTAGCTTCTTGAGGGCGCTTGGACCTTATGAACCTTCGTTTTAGCTTCTTGAGGGAGCTTGAACCTTTTGAACCCTGGTTTTAGCTTCTTGACGAAGTTCCACCTTCTGAACCTTCGTTTTAGATTCCTGAGGGAGCCAGAACCTTTTGAACCTTCGTTTTAGCCTCTGAGGGAGCTTGAACCTTTTGAACCCCTGTTTTGCCTTCTTGAGGAAGCTTGAAATTTTGAACTTTTCAACCTTCGTTTTAGCTTCTTGAGGAAGCTTGAACCTTTTGAACCTTCGTTTTTTTTTTTTTTTTTTTTTTTTTTTTGGGTGAATAAGACATAAAATAAAACAGAAAAATGAACAAATTACATGATTACAAGGGGCATGCCCCAGGCCCTACACAAGCTATACAAGAAAACAAGCAAACAAAACTAGAACAAACGCAACTGTTCAAGCGCTATATCTGAGAAATAACCATTGAACAGAAGCGAGGAAATAAACAAAAAAAACAGATTCTGAAACGAAAGATAAACACCACGCAGCAACTACCAAGCTATCACCAAGGACCAATTACCCGAACCAGCAACCAAGCTAAAAAAAAAAAAAAAAAAATTCCCACGGGATGGGTAACAGACCAAACCGCTGGGTAATATACCAAAATGAGGCGCACTCCTAGTGGTCACAAACAGCAACATAATTGTTCTATTATAACCCACTAGACAAGCCACTGTCAAAGAAATCCAAAAACCACATGCCAAAATCCATATGTTATCTAGCACGAGCAGCACATAGGAGTGAAGATAAGAGTATAACCCGAAACCCCTAGTACATCCCACTAGGGTAGGCAAAATAGCTATGTTTGTATAGTAATTACAAAAAAGAAAATAATTGAAAGACAACTTTTGGACACACTGAGCAACCCAGAAGGCGCTTGGAGCAGCCATTCCACGAAACCAGTCAATCACCAACGCAGCAACCCAATTAGAGATGTTGTAGGATAATTCACCTAGACATTGTAATAGCTTCTCCGAGGAAGCTTGAACCTTCTGAACCTTTGCTCTAGCTTCTCCGAGGAAGCTTGAACCTTTTGAAGCTTCTTGAGGAAGTTGAACCCTCTGAACCTTCGTTTTAGTTTCCTGAGGGAGCTTGAACCTTTTGAACCTTCGTTTTAGCCTCTTGAGGGAGCTTGAACCTTTTGAACCTTCGTTTCAGCTTCTTGAGGGAGCTTGAACCTTTTGAACCCTTGTTTTGGCTTCTTGAGGAAGCTTGAACCTTTTGAACCTTCGTTTTAGCTTCTTGAGGAAGCTTGAACCTTTTGAACCTTTGCTCTAACTTCTCCAAGAAGCTTGAACCCTTTGCTCTAGCTTCTCCAAGAAGCTTGAAACTTTTGAACCTTTGCTCTAGCTTCTCTAAAAAGCTTGAACCCTTTGTTCTAGCTTCTCCAAGAAGCTTGAACCCTCTTGTTTCTCGATAAGAGAGGGCCTCCCTCTCCTTTAGAGAGGTTGAAAAAAATTTCTCTAAGGAAAAGCACATATATCTCTCTATATCGCTACATTCTGGGGTTAGAGATGGCGTTTGTTCTTGGCCTTTAACACCACCGGTGATTGCGGATGTTGTGCTCGTTCTGAGGTTACGGAGTTTCGGCTGAGAGCCTTCCCTCCGGACCTCGGGACTCTTTTGTGCTTTGCCTCGATTTGCGAACCAGGTTCTGTTTTCTCTCCCCGAAGGGAGGGAGAGGTTTCGTAGACCATCTCTCAGTGGCCGTAGGCTACTTTTCGTGGTCGTAGACCACTGTTCCCGTTTGGACACCATTTTCCGGTTTTCGGAGGCGTCGGTCGTGCGCCTCGGTTCAGGACCGCTTAACTTTCCCCGTTTGGCACGGTTTTTGGACAGCTTGAACCTTTTGAACCTTTGTTTTAGCTTCTTGAGGGAGCTTGAACCTTTGGAATTTTGGTTTTAGCTTCTTGAGAGCGCTTGGACCTTTTGAATCTTCGTTTTAGCTTCTTGAGGGAGCTTGAACCTTTTGAACCTTGGTTTTAGCTTCTTGACGAAGTTGAAGCCTCTGAACCTTCGTTTTAGATTCCTGAGGGAGCCTGAATCTTTTGAACCTTCGTTTTAGCCTTTTGAGGGAGCTTGAACCTTTTGAACCTTCGTTTTAGCCTCTTGAGGGAGCTTGAACCTTTTGAACCCCTATTTTGGCTTCTTGAGGAAGCTTGAAATTTTGAACTTTTCAACTTTCGTTTTAGCTTCTTGAAGAAGCTCGAACCGTTTGAACCTTCGTTTTGGCTTCTTGAGGAAGCTTGAACCTTTTGAACCTTTGCTCTAGCTTCTCCGACAAAGCTTGAACCTTTTGAACCCTGGTTTTAGCTTCTTGAGGAAGTTGAACCTTCTGAACCTTCGTTTTAGTTTCCTGAGGGAGCTTGAACCTTTTGAACCTTCGTTTTAGCTTCTTGAGGGAGCTTGAACCTTTTGAACCCTGGTTTTCGCTTCTTGAGGGAGCTTGAACCTTTTGAACCTTCGTTTTAGCTTCTTGAGGGAGCTTGAACCTTTTGAACCTTCGTTTTAGCTTCTTGAGGAAGCTTGAACCTTTTGAACCTTTGCTCTAGCTTCTCCAAGAAGCTTGAAACTTTTGAACCTTTGCATTAGCTTTTCTAAGAAACTTGAACCTTTTGCTCTAGCTTCTCCAAGAAGCTTGAACCCTCTTGTTTCTCTATAAGAGAGGGCCTCCCTCTCCTTTAGAGAGGTTGAAAAAAATTTGTCTAAGGAAAAGCCCATATATCTCTCTATATCTCTACATTCTAGGCTTTGAGAGGGTGTTTGTTCTTGGCCTTTAACACCACCGGTGATTGCGCATGTTCTGCTAGTTCTAAGGTTCCGTAGTTTCGGCTGAGAGCCTTACCTCCGGACCTCGAGACTCTTTTGTGCGTTGCCTCGATTTGCGAACCAGGTTCTATTTTCTCTCTCCCGAAGGGAGGGAGAGGTTTCGTAGACCATCTCTCAGTGGCCGTAGGCTACTTTTCATGGTCGTAGATCACTATTCCCGTTTGGACACCATTTTCTGGTTTTCGGAGGCGTCGGTCGTGCGCCTCGGTTCAGGACCGCTTAACTTTCTCCGTTTGGCACGGTTTTTGGACAGCTTGAACCTTTTGAACCTTCGTTTTAGCTTCTTGAGGAAGCTTGAACCTTTTGAACCCTTATTTTAGCTTCTTGAGGAAGTTAAACCTTCTGACCCTTCGTTTTAGCTTCTCGAGGGAGCTTGAACCTTTTGAACCTTAGTTTTAGTTTCTTGAAGGCGCTTGGACCTTTTGAACCTTCGTTTTAGCTTCTTGAGGGAGTTTGAACCTTTTGAACCTTGGTTTTAGCTTCTTGACGAAGTTGAACCTTCTGAACCTTCGTTTTAGCTTCCTTAGGGAGCCTGAACCTTTTGACCCTTCGTTTTAGCTTCTTGAGGGAGCTTGAACCTTTTGAACCTTCGTTTTAGCCTCGTGAGGGAGCTTGAACCTTTTAAACCCCTGTTTTGGCTTCTTGAGGAAGCTTGAAATTTTGAACTTTTCAACCTTTGTTTTAGCTTCTTGAGGAAGCTTGAACCTTTTGAACCCTGATTTTATCTTCTTGAGGAAGCTTGAACCTTCTGAACCTTTGCTCTAGCTTCTCCGAGGAAGCTTGAACCTTTTGAACCCTGGTTTTAGTTTCTTGAAGAAGTTGAAACTTCTGCACCATCATTTCAGTTTCCTGAGAGAGCTTGAACCTTCTGAACCTTCGTTTTAGTTTCTGAGGAAGCTTTAACCATTTGAACCTTCATTTTAGCTTGTTGAGGGAGCTTGAACCTTTTGAACCTTCATTTTAGCTTCTTGAGGAAGCTTGAACCTTTTGAACCTTTGCTCTAGCTTCTCCAAGAAGCTTGAACCCTTTGCCCTAGCTTCTCCAAGAAGCTTGAAACTTTTGAACCTTTGCTCTAGCTTCTCTAAGAAGCTTGAACCTTTTGCTCTAGCTTCTCCAAGAAGCTTGAACCCTCTTTTTTCTCTATAAGAGGGGGCCTCCCTCTCCTTTAGAGAGGTTGAAAAAAATTTGTCTAAGAAAAAGCACATATATCTCTCTATATCTCTACATTTTACGGTTAGAGAGGGTGTTTGTTCTTGGCCTTTAACACCACCAGTGATTGCGCATGTTGTGCTCGTTCTGAGGTTACGGAGTTTCGGCTGAGAGCCTTATCTCCGGACCTCGGGACTCTTTTGTGCTTTGCCTCGATTTGCGAACCAGGTTCTGTTTTCTCCCCCCGAAGGGAGGGAGAGGTTTCGTAGACCATCTCTCAGTGGCCGTAGGCTACTTTTCGTGGTTGTAGACCACTGTTCCCGTTTGGAGACTATTTTCTGATTTTCGGATCCGTCGGTCGTGCGCCTCGGTTCGGGACCGCTTAACTTTCTCCGTTTGGCACGGTTTTCGGACAGCTTGAACCTTTTGAACCTTCGTTTTAGCTTCTTGAGAAAGCTTGAACCTTTTGAACCCTTATTTTAGCTTCTAGGGGAAGTTAAACCTTCTGAACCTTCGTTTTAGCTTCTTGAGGGAGCTTGAACCTTTTGAAACTTGGTTTTAGCTTCTTGAGGGCGCTTGGACCTTTTGAACCTTCGTTTTAGCTTCTTGAGGGAGCTTGAACCTTTTGAACCCTGGTTTTAGCTTCTTGACGACGTTGAACCTTCTGAACCTTCGTTTTAGCTTCCTGAGGGAGCCTGAACCTTTTGAACCTTCGTTTTAGCTTCTTGATGGAGCTTGAACCTTTTGAACCTTCGTTTTAGCCTCCTGAGGGAGCTTGAACCTTTTGAACCCCTGTTTTGGCATCTTGAGGAAGTTTGAAATTTTGAACTTTTCAACCTTCATTTTAGCTTCTTGAGGAAGCTTGAACCTTTTGAACCCTGGTTTTAGCTTCTTGAGGAAGGTTGAACCTTCTGAACCATTGCTCTAGCTTCTCCGAGGAAGCCTGAACCTTTTGAACCCTGGTTTTAGCTTCTTGAGGAAGTTGAACTTTCTGAACCTTCGTTTTAGTTTCCTGAGGGAGCTTGAACCTTTTGAACCTTCGTTTTAGCTTCTTGAGGGAGCTTGAACCTTTTGAACCTTCATTTTAGCTTCTTGAGGGAACTTGAACCTTTTGAACCCTTGTTTTGGCTTCTTGAGGAAGTTAAACCTTTTGAACCTTCGTTTTAGCTTCTTGAGGAAGCTTGACACTTTTGAGCCTTCGTTTTAGCTTCTTGAGGAAGCTTGAACCTTTTGAGCCTTCGTTTTAGCTTCTTGAGGAAGCTTGAACCTTTTAAACCTTTGCTCTAGCTTCTCCAAGAAGCTTGAACCCTTTGCTCTAGCTTCTCCATGAAGTTTGAAACTTTTGAACCTTTGCTCTAGCTTCTCTAAGAAGCTTGAACCTTTTGCTCTAGCTTCTCCAAGAAGCTTGAACCCTCTTGTTTCTCGATAAGAGAGGGCCTCCCTCTCCTTTAGAGAGGTTGAAAAAAATTTGTCTAAGGAAAAGCACATATATCTCTCTATATCTCTGCATTCTAGGCTTAGAGAGGGTGTTTGTTCTTGGCCTTTAACACCACCGGTGATTGCGCATGTTGTGCTCGTTCTGAGGTTACGGAGTTTCAGCTGAGAGCCTTACCTCCGGACCTCGGGACTCTTTTGCGCTTTGCCTCGATTTGCGAATCAGGTTCTGTTTTCTCTCCCCGAAGGGGGGGGAGAGGTTTCGTAGACCATCTCTCAGTGGCCGTAGGCTACTTTTCGTGGTCGTAGACCACTGTTCCCGTTTGGAGACCATTTTCCAGTTTTCGGAGCCGTCGGTCGTGCGCCTCGGTTCGAGACCGCTTAACTTTCTCTGTTTGGCACGATTTTTGGACAGCTTGAACCTTTCGAACCCTTATTTTAGCTTCTTGAGGAAGCTTGAACCTTTTCAACCCTTATTTTGGCTTCTTGACGAAGTTAAACCTTCTGAACCTTCGTTTTAGCTTCTTGAGGGAGCTTGAACCATTTGAACCTTGGTTTTAGCTTCTTGACGGCGCTTGGACCCTTTGAACCTTCGCTTTAGCTTCTCCAAGAAGCTTGAACCTTTTGAACCCTGGTTTTAGCTTCTTGACGAAGTTGGACCTTCTGAACCTTCGTTTTAGCTTCCTGAGGGAGCCTGAACCTTTTGAACCTTCGTTTTAGCTTCTTGGGGGAGCTTGAACCTTTTGAACCTTCGTTTTAGCCTCCTGAGGGAGCTTGAACCTTTTGAACCCCTGTTTTGGCTTCTTGAGGAAGCTTGAAATTTTGAACGTTTCAACCTTCGTTTTTGCTTGTTGGGGAAGCTTGAACCTTTTGAACCCTGGCTTTATCTTCTTGAGGAAACTTGAACCTTCTGAACCTTTGCTCTAGCTTCTCCGAGGAAGCTTGAACCTTTTGAGCCCTGGTTTTAGCTTCTTGAGGAAGTTGAACCTTCGTTTTAGTTTCCTGAGGGACCTTGAACCTTTTGAACCTTCGTTTTAGCTTCTTGAGGGAGCTTGAACCTTTTGAACCTTCGTTTTAGCTTCTTGAGGAAGCTTGAAACTTTTGAACCTTTGCTCTAGCTTCTCCAAGAAGCTTGAACCCTTTGCTCTAGCTTCTCCAAGAAGCTTGAAACTTTTGAACCTTTGCTCTAGCTTCTCTAAGAAGCTTGAACCTTTTGCTCTAGCTTCTCCAAGAAGCATGAACCCTCTTGTTTCTCTGTAAGAGAGGGCCTCCCTCTCCTTTAGAGAGGTTGAAAAAAATTTGTCTAAGGAAAACCACATATATCTCTCTATATCTCTACATTCTAGGCTTAGAGAGGGTGTTTGTTCTTGGCCTTTAACACCACCGGTGATTGCGCATGTTGTGCTCGTTCTGAGGTAACGGAGTTTCGGCTGAGAGCCTTACCTCCAGACCTCGGGACTCTTTTGTGCTTTGCCTCGATTTGCGAAGCAGGTTCTGTTTTCTCTCCCCGAAGGGAGGGAGAGGTTTCGTAGACCATCTCTCAGTGGCCGTAGGCTACTTTTTGTGGTCGTATACCACTGTTCCCGTTTCGAGACCATTTTTCGGTTTTCGGAGCCGTCGGTCGTGCGCCTCGGTTCGGGACCGCTTAACTTTCTCCGTTTGGCATAGTTTTTGCACAGCTTGAACCTTTTGAACCTTCGTTTTAGCTTTTGAGGAAGCTTGAACCTTTTGAACCCTTATTTTAGCTTCTTGAGGAAGTTAAACCTTCTGAACCTTCGTTTTAGCTTCTTGACGGAGCTTGAACGTTTTGAACCTTGGTTTTAGCTTCTTGAGGGCGCTTGGACCTTTTGAACCATCGTTTTAGCTTCTTGAGGGAGCTTGAACCTTTTGAACCCTGGTTTTAGCTTCTTGACGAAGTTGAACCTTCTGAACCATCGTTTTAGCTTCCTAAGGGAGCTTGAACCTTTTGAACCCTGGTTTTAGCTTCTTGACGAAGTTGAACCTTCTGAACCTTTGTTTTAGCTTCCTGAGGGAGCTTGAACCTTTTGAACCTTCGTTTTAGCTTCTTGAGGGAGCTTGAAGCTTTTGAACCATCGTTTTAGCCTCTTGAGGGAGCTTGAACCTTTTGAACCCCTATTTTGGCTTCTTGAGGAAGCTTGAAATTTTGAACTTTTCAACCTTCGTTTTAGATTCTTGAGGAAGCTTGAACCTTTTGAACCCTAGTTTTAGCTTCTTGAGGAAGCTTGAACCTTCTGAACCTTTGCTCTTGCTTCTCCGAGGAAGCTTGAACCTTTTGAACCCTGGTTTTAGCTTCTTGAGGAAGTTGAACCTTCTGAACCTTCGTTTTAGTTTCCTGAGGGAGCTTGAACCTTTTGAACCTTCGTTTTAGCTTCTTGAGGGAGCTTGAACCTTTTGAACCTTCATTTTAGCTTCTTGAGGAAGCTTGAACCTTTTGAACCTTTGCTCTAGCTTCTCCAAGAAGCTTGAAACTTTTGAACCTTAGCTCTAGCTTCTTTGAGAAGCTTGAACCTTTTGCTCTAGCTTCTCCAAGAAGCTTGAACCCTCTTGTTTCTCTATAAGAGAGGGCCTCCCTCTCCTTTAGAGAGGTTGAAAAAAATTTGTCTAAGGAAAACCACATATATCTCTCTATATCTCTACATTCTAGGCTTAGAGAGGGTGTTTGTTCTTGGCCTTTAACACCACCGGTGATTGCGCATGTTGTGCTCGTTCTGAGGTTACGGAGTTTCGGCTGAGAGCCTTACCTCCGGACCTCGGGACTCTTTTGTGCTTTGCCTCGATTTGCAAACCAGGTTCTGTTTTCTCTCCCCGAAGGGAGGGAGAGGTTTCGTAGACCATCTCTCAGTGCCCGTAGGCTACTTTTCGTGGTCGTATACCACTGTTCCCGTTTGGAGACCATTTTCCGGTTTTCGGAGTCGTCGGTCGTGCGCCTCGGTTCGGGACCGCTTAACTTTCTCCGTTTGGCATAGTTTTTGGACAGCTTCAACCTTTTGAACCTTCGTTTTAGCTTCTTGAGGAAGCTTGAACCTTTTGAACCCTTATTTTAGCTTCTTGAGGAAGTTAAACCTTCTGAACCTTCGTTTTAGCTTCTTGAGGGAGCTTGAACCTTTTGAACCTTGGTTTTAGCTTCTTGAGGGCGCTTGGACCTTTTAAACCATCGTTTTAGCTTCTTGAGGGAGCTTGAACCTTTTGAACCCTGGTTTTAGCTTCTTGACGAAGTTGAACCTTCTGAACCTTCGTTTTAGCTTCCTGAGGGAGCTTGAACCTTTTGAACCGTGGTTTTAGCTTCTTGACGAAGTTGAACCTTCTGAACCTTCGTTTTAGCTTCCTGAGGGAGCTTGAACCTTTTGAACCTTCGTTTTAGCTTCTTGAGGGAGCTTGAACCTTTTGAACCTTCGTTTTAGCCTCTTGAGGGAGCTTGAACCTTTTGAACCCCTATTTTGGCTTCTTGAGGAAGCTTGAAATTTTGAACTTTTCAACCTTCGTTTTAGCTTCTTGAGGAAGCTTGAAGCTTTTGAACCCTGGTTTTAGCTTCTTGAGGAAGCTTGAACCTTCTGAACCTTTGCTCTAGCTTCTCCGAGGAAGCTTGAACCTTTTGAACCCTAGTTTTAGCTTCTTGAGGAAGTTGAACCTTCTGAACCTTCGTTTTAGTTTCCTGAGGGAGCTTGAACCTTTTGAACCTTCGTTTTAGCTTTTTGAGGGAGGTTGAACCTTTTGAACCTTCGTTTTAGCTTCTTGAGGGAGCTTGAACCTTTTGAACCCTCGTTTTGGCTTCTTGAGGAAGCTTGAACCATTTGAACCTTCGTTTTAGTTTCTTGAGGAAGCTTGAACCTTTTGAACCTTCGTTTTAGCTTCTTGAGGAAGCTTGAAACTTTTGAACCTTTGCTCTAGCTTCTCCAAGAAGCTTGAACCCTTTGCTCTAGCTTCTCCAAGAAGCTTGAAACTTTTGAACCTTTGCCCTAGCTTCTCTAAGAAGCTTGAACCTTTGCTCTAGCTTCTCGAAGAAGCTTGAACCCTCTTGTTTCTCTATAAGAGAGGGCCTCCCTCTCCTTTAGAGAGGTTGAAAAAAATTTGTCTAAGGAGAACCACATATATCTCTCTATATCTCTACATTCTAGGCTTAGAGAGGGTGTTTGTTCTTGGCCTTTAACACCACCGGTGATTGCGCATGCTGTGCTCGTTCTGAGGTTACGGAGTTTCGGCTGAGAGCCTTACCTCCGGACCTCGGGACTCTTTTCTGCTTTGCCTCGATTTGCGAACCAGGTTCTGTTTTCTCTCCACGAAGGGAGGGAGAGGTTTCGTAGACCATCTCTCAGTGGCCGTAGGCTACTTTTCGTGGTCGTAGACCACTGTTCCCGTTTGGAGACCATTTTCCGGTTTTCGGAGCCGTCGGTCGTGCGCCTCGGTTCGGCACCGCTTAACTTTCTCCGTTTGGCACGGTTTTTGGACATCTTGAACCTTTTGAACCTTCGTTTTAGCTTCTTGAGGAAGCTTGAACCTTTTGAACCCTTATTTTAGCTTCTTGAGGAAGTTAAACCTTCTAAACCTTCGTTTTAGCTTCTTGAGGGAGCTTGAACCTTTTGAACCTTGGTTTTAGCTTATTGAGGGCGCTTGGACCTTTTGAACCTTCGTTTTAACTTCTTGAGGGAGCTTGAAGCTTTTGAACCCTGGTTTCAGCTTCTTGACGAAGTTGAACCTTCGTTTTAGCTTCCTGAGGGAGCCTGAGCCTTTTGAACCTTCGTTTTAGCTTCTCGAGGGAGCTTGAACCTTTTGAACCTTCGTTTTAGCCTCTTGAGGGAGCTTGAACCTTTTAAACCCCTGTTTTGGCTTCTTGAGGAAGCTTGAAATTTTGAACTTTTCAACCTTCGTTTTAGCTTCTTGCGGAAGCTTGAACCTTTTGAACCCTAGCTTTAGCTTCTTGAGGAAGCTTGAACCTTCTGAACCTTTGCACTAGCTTCTCCGAGGAAGCTTGAACCTTTTGAACCCTGGTTTTAGCTTCTTGTGGAAGTAGAACCTTCTGAACCTTCGTTTTAGTTTCCTGAGGGAGCCTGAACCTTTTGAACCTTCGTTTTAGCTTCTTGAGGGAGCTTGAACCTTTTGAACATTTGTTTTTGCTTCTTGAGGGAGCTTGAACCTTTTGAACCCTTATTTTGGCTTCTTGAGGAAGCTTGAACCTTTTGAACCTTCGTTTTAGCTTCTTGAGGAAGCTTGAGCCTTTTGAACCTTTGTTCTAGCTTCTCCAAGAAGTTTGAACCCTTTGCTCTAGTTTCTCCAAGAAGCTTGAAACTTTTGAACCTTTGCTCTAGCTTCTCTAAGAAGCTTGAACCTTTTGCTCTAGCTTCTCCAAGAAGTTTGAACCCTCTTGTTTCTCTATAAGAGAGGGCCTCCCTCTCCTTTAGAGAGGTTGAAAAAAATTTGTCTAAGGAAAAGCACATATATCTCTCTCTATATCTCTACATTCTAGGTTTAGAGAGGGTGTTTGTTCTTGGCCTTTAACACCACCGGTGATTGCGTATGTTGTGCTCGTTCTGAGGTTACGGAGTTTCGGCTGAGCCTTACCTCCGGACCTCGGGACTCTTTTGTGCTTTGCCTTGATTTGCGAACCAGGTTCTGTTTTCTCTTCCCGAAGGGAGGGAGAGGTTTCGTGGACCATCTCTCAGTGGCCGTAGGCTACTTTTCGTGGTCGTAGACCACCGTTCCCGTTTGGAGACCATTTCCGGTTTTCGGAGCCGTCGATCGTGCGCCTCAGTTCGGGACCGCTTAACTTTCTCCGTTTGGCACGGTTTTTGGACAGCTTGAACCTTTTGAACCTTTGTTTTAGCTTCTTGACGAAGCTTGAACCTTTTGAACCCTTATTCTAGCTTCTTGAGGAAGTTAATCCTTCTGAACCTTCGTTTTAGCTTCTTGAGGGAGCATGAACCTTTTGAACCTTGGTTTTAGCTTCTTGAGGGCGCTTGGACCTTTTGAACCTTCGGTTTAGCTTCTTGAGGGAGCTTGAACCTTTTGAACCCTGGTTTTAGCTTCTTGACGAAGTTGAACCTTCTGAACCTTCGTTTTAGCTTCCTGAGGGAGCCTGAACCTTTTGAACCTTCGTTTTAGCTTCTTGAGGGAGCTTGAACCTTTTGAACCTTCGTTTTAGCCTCTTGACGGAGCTTGGACCTTTTAAACCCCTGTTTTCGCTTCTTGAGGAAGCTTGAAATTTTGAACTTTTCAACCTTCGTTTTAGCTTCTTGAGGAAGCTTGAACCTTTTAACCCTGGTTTTAGCTTCTTGAGAAAGCTTGAACCTTCTGAACCTTTGCTCTAGCTTCTCCGAGGAACCTTGAACCTTTTGAACCCTGGTTTTAGCTTCTTGAGGAAGTTGAACCTTCTGAACCTTCGTTTTAGTTTCCTGAGGGAGCTTGAACCTTTTGAACCTTCGTTTTAGCTTCTTGAGGTAGCTTGAACCTTTTGAACCTTCGTTTTAGCTTCTTGAGGGAGCTTGAACCTTTTGAACCCTTGTTTTGGCTTCTTGAGGAAGCTTGAACCTTTTGAACCTTCGTTTTAGCTTCTTGAGGAAGCTTGAACCTTTTGAACCTTTGCTCTAGCTTCTCCAAGAAGCTTGAACCCTTTGCCCTAGCTTCTCCAAGAAGCTTGAAACTTTTGAACCTTTGCTCTAGCTTCTCTAAGAAGCTTGAACCTTTTGCTCTAGCTTCTCCAAGAAGCTTGAACCCTCATGTTTCTCTATAAGAGGGGGCCTCCCTCTCCTTTAGAGAGGTTGAAAAAAATTTGTCTAAGAAAAAGCACATATATCTCTCTATATCTCTACATTCTACGGTTAGAGAGGGTGTTTGTTCTTGGCCTTTAACACCACCGGTGATTGCGCATGTTGTGCTCGTTCTGAGGTTACGGAGTTTCGGCTGAGAGCCTTACCTCCGGACCTCGGGACTCTTTTGTGCTTTGCCTCGATTTGCGAACCAGGTTCTGTTTTCTCTCCCCGAAGGGAGGGAGAGGTTTCGTAGACCATCTCTCAGTGGCCGTAGGCTACTTTTCGTGGTCGTAGACCACTGTTCCCGTTTGGAGACTATTTTCCGATTTTCGGATCCGTCGGTCGTGCGCCTCGGTTCGGGACCGCTTAACTTTCTCCGTTTGGCACGGTTGTCGGACAGCTTGAACCTTTTGAACCTTCTTTTAGCTTCTTGAGAAAGCTTGAACCTTTTGAACCCTTATTTTAGCTTCTAGGGGAAGTTAAACCTTCTGAACCTTCGTTTTAGCTTCTTGAGGGAGCTTGAACCTTTTGAAACTTGGTTTTAGCTTCTTGAGGGCGCTTGGACCTTTTGAACCTTCGTTTTAGCTTCTTGAGGGAGCTTGAACCTTTTGAACCCTGGTTTTAGCTTCTTGACGAAGTTGAACCTTCTGAACCTTCGTTTTAGCTTCCTGAGGGAGCCTGAACCTTTTGAACCTTCGTTTTAGCTTCTTGATGGAGCTTGAACCTTTTGAACCTTCGTTTTCGCCTCTTGAGGGAGCTTGAACCTTTTGAACCCCTGTTTTGGCTTCTTGAGAAAGCTTGAAATTCTGAACTTTTCAACCTTCATTTTAGCTTCTTGAGGAAGCTTGAACCTTTTGAACCCTAGTTTTAGCTTCTTGAGGAAGCTTGAACCTTCTGAACCATTGCTCTAGCTTCTCTGAGGAAGCCTGAACCTTTTGAACCCTGGTTTTAGCTTCTTGAGGAAGTTGAACTTTCTGAACCTTCGTTTTAGTTTCCTGAGGGAGCTTGACCCTTTTGAACCTTCGTTTTAGCTTCTTGAGGGAGCTTGAACCTTTTGAACCTTCATTTTAGCTTCTTGAGGGAGCTTGAACCTTTTGAACCCTTGTTTTAGCTTCTTGAGGAAGCTTGAACCTTTTGAACCTTCGTTTTAGCTTCTTGAGGGAGCTTGAACCTTTTGAACCCTTGTTTTAGCTTCTTGCGGAAGTTGAACCTTCTGAACCTTCGTTTTAGTTTCCTGAGGGAGCTTGAACCTTTTGAACCTTCGTTTTAGCTTCTTGAGGGAGCTTGAACCTTTTGAACCTTCATTTTAGCTTCTTGAGGGAGCTTGAACCTTTTGAACCCTTGTTTTGGCTTCTTGAGGAAGCTTGAACCTTTTGAACCTTCGTTTTAGCTTCTTGAGGAAGCTTGAACCTTTTGAGCCTTCGTTTTAGCTTCTTGAGGAAGCTTGAACCTTTTGAGCCTTCGTTTTAGCTTCTTGAGGAAGCTTGAACCTTTTGAGCCTTCGTTTTAGCTTCTTGAGGAAGCTTGAACCTTTTGAGCCTTCGTTTTAGCTTCTTGAGGAAGCTTGAACCTTTTGAACCTTCGTTTTAGCTTCTTGAGGAAGCTTGAACCTTTTGAGCCTTCGTTTTAGCTTCTTGAGGAAGCTTGAACCTTTTGAACCTTCGTTTTAGCTTCTTGAGGAAGCTTGAACCTTTTAAACCTTTGCTCTAGCTTCTCCAAGAAGCTTGAACCCTTTGCTCTAGCTTCTCCAAGAAGCTTGAAACTTTTGAACCTTTGCTCTAGCTTCTCTAAGAAGCTTGAACCTTTTGCTCTAGCTTCTCCAAGAAGCTTGAACCCTCTTGTTTCTCTATAAGAGAGGGCCTCCCTCTCCTTTAGAGAGGTTGAAAAAAATTTGTCTAAGGAAAACCACATATATCTCTCTATATCTCTACATTCTAGGCTTAGAGAGGGTGTTTGTTCTTGGCCTTTAACACCACCGGTGATTGCGCATGTTGTGCTCGTTCTGAGGTTACGGAGTTTCGGCTGAGAGCCTTACCTCCGGACCTCGGGACTCCTTTGTGCTTTGCCTCGATTTGCGAACCAGGTTCTGTTTTCTCTCCCCGAAGGGAGGGAGAGGTTTCGTAGACCATCTCTCAGTGGCCGTAGGCTACTTTTCGTGGTCGTAGACCACTGTTCCCGTTTGGAGACCATTTTCCAGTTTTCGGAGCCGTCGGTCGTGCGCCTCGGTTCGAGACCCCTTAACTTTCTCTGTTTGGCACGATTTTTGGACAGCTTGAACCTTTCAAACCCTTATTTTAGCTTCTTGAGGAAGCTTGAACCTTTTGAATCCTTGTTTTAGCTTCTTGACGAAGTTAAACTTCTGAACCTTCGTTTTAGCTTCTTGAGGGAGCTTGAACCATTTGAACCTTGGTTTTGGCTTCTTGAGGGCGCTTGGACCCTTTGAACCTTCGTTTTAGCTTCTCCAAGAAGCTTGAACCTTTTGAACCCTGGTTTTAGCTTCTTGACGAAGTTGGACCTTTTGAACCTTCGTTTTAGCTTCTTGGGGGAGCTTGAACCTTTTGAACCTTCGTTTTAGCCTCCTGAGGGAGCTTGAACCTTTTGAACCCCTGTTTTGGCTTCTTGAGGAAGCTTGAAATTTTGCACGTTTCAACCCTCGTTTTTACTTCTTGAGGAAGCTTGAACCTTTTGAACCCTAGCGTTATCTTCTTGAGGAAGCTTGAACCTTCTGAACCTTTGCTCTAGCTTCTCCAAGGAAGCTTGAACCTTTTGAACCTTGGTTTTAGCTTCTTGAGGAAGTTGAACCTTCGTTTTAGTTTCCTGAGGGAGCTTGAACCTTTTGAACCTTCGTTTTAGCTTCTTGAGGGAGGTTGAACCTTTTGAACCTTCGTTTTAGCTTCTTGAGGAAGCTTGAACCTTTTTAACCTTTGCTCTAGCTTCTCCAAGAAGCTTGAACCCTTTGCTCTAGCTTCTCCAAGAAGCTTGAAACTTTTGAACCTTTGCTCTAGCTTCTCTAAGAAGCTTGAACCTTTTGCTCTAGCTTCTCCAAGAAGCATGAACCCTCTTGTTTCTCTATAAGAGAGGGCCTCCCTCTCCTTTAGAGAGGTTGAAAAAAATTTGTCTAAAGAAAAGCACATATATCTCTCTATATCTCTACATTCTAGGCTTAGAGAGGGTGTTTGTTCTTGGCCTTTAAGACCACCGGTGATTGCGCATGTTGTGCTCGTTCTAAGGTTACGGAGTTTCGGCTGAGAGCCTTACCTCCGGACCTCGGGACTCTTTTGTGCTTTGCCTTGATTTACGAATCAGCTTCTGTTTTCTCTCCCCGAAGGGAGGGAGAGGTTTCGTAGACCATCTCTCAGCGGCCGTAGGCTACTTTTCGTGGTCGTAGACCACTGTTCCCGTTTGGAGACCATTTTCCGGTTTTCAGAGCCGTCGGTCGTGCGCCTCGGTTCGGCACTGCTTAACTTTCTCCGTTTGGCACGGTTTTTGGATAGCTTGAACCTTTTGAACCTTCGTTTTAGCTTCTCGAGGAAGCTTGAACCTTTTGAATCCTTATTTTAGCTTCTTGAGGAAGTTAAACCTTCTGAACCTTCGTTTTAGCTTCTTGAGGGAGCTTGAACCTTTTGAACCTTGGTTTTAGCTTCTTGAGGGAGCTTGGACCTTTTGAACCTTCGTTTTAGCTTCTTGAGGGAGCTTGAACCTTTTGAACCCTAGTTTTAGCTTCTTGACGAAGTTGAACCTTCTAAACCTCCGTTTTAGCTTCTTGAGGGAGCCTGAACCTTTTGAACCTTCGTTTTAGCTTCTTGAGGGAGCTTGAACCTTTTGAACCTTCGTTTTAGCCTCTTGAGGGAGCTTGAACCTTTTGAACCCCTGTTTTGGGGAAAAGAAAGGGAAATGGGATGAAAATAAAAGGGAATTCTAATTCAACCTTTTGTACCTGAGAATTGAACGCAAAGGCGATTTAGAGAACCATAAATGACGTGCTTAAGTTAAACTAATATCGTTAAGTTACAATTACTCCGTAAAATCTCTTTCTTGGAGGCTAAGCGAGATCAGTTTGAGCTAAACATGGCCACTTAAGCTAGTGGAACTATTATTTGCCAAAGCTAATTAGTTACAAGAACAAAATAGAGAACGCTCGAGAAGGACGGAGAGAGTTTTTGAGAAGCCTTATTCTTGTGTGCTAGAAGAGAAAGTTAGAGAAAAGAAAGCGAAATAGGATGAAATTTAAAGGGAATTCAAATTCGTCCTTTCGTACTTGAGAATTGAACACAAAGGTGATTTAGAGAACCTTAAATGAGGTGCTTAAGGTAAACTAATATCGTTAAGTTACAATTACTCGGTAAAATCTCTTTCTTGGAGGCCAAGCAAGATTAGTTTGAGCTAAACATGGCCACTTAAGCTAGTGAAACTGTTACTTGCCAAAGCGAATTATTTACAAGAACAAAATAGAGAACGTTCGAGAAGGACGGAGAGAGGTTACTTTCTTCTTGTGTGCTAGAAGAGAAAAGAGAAAGTTTGAGAAAAGAAAATGAAACAGGATGAAATTTAAAGGGAATTCAAATTCAACCTTTTGGACTTCAGAATTGAACACTTAGGTGACTCGGAAAACATTAAACGAGTCGGTTAAGTTGAATTCATATCGTTAAGCTACTGTTACTCAATAAATTCCCTTTCTTGGAGCCCAAGCAAGAATAGTTTTAGTTGAACTTGAGCTAATGAAACTTTTAGTTGTCCAAGCGAATTAGTTCCTAGAACAAAAAGAGAGAAGGTTGGAGAAGGACGGAGAGAGATAGAGAGAAACTTTCTTCTTGAGAGCTTGAGGAGAAAGTTAGAGAAATGAAAGGGAAATTGGATGAAAATTAAAGCGAATTCAAATTCAGCCTTTTGGACTTGAGAATTGAACACTTAGGTGATTTAGAAAATATAAAACGAGTTGCTTAAGTTAAGCTAATATCGTCAGGCTACAGTTGCTCAGTAAAATCACTTTCTTAGAGGCTAAGCAAGATTAGTTTGAGTTAAACTTGGCCACCCTAAGCTAATGAAACTATTGGTTGCCTAAGGCAATTGGTTCCAATAGAAAAAAAAAAAAAAAAAAAAAAAAAGAGAAGGCGGGAGAAGGACGGAGAGAGTTAGAGAAAAGCTTTCTTCTTGCGAACAGAATGAGAGAGTTAGGGAAAAGAAAGGGAAACAGGATGAAAATAAAAGGGAATTCTAATTCATCCTTTGGTACTTTAGAATTGAACACAAAGGCGATTTAAAGAACCTCAAACAACGTGCTTAAGTTAAACTAATATCGTGAAGTCACAATTACTCAGCAAAATCTCTCTCTCGGAGGCTAAACAAGATTAGTTTGAGCAAAACATGGCCACTGAAGCTAGTGAAACTATTATTTGCCAAAGTTAATTAGTTATGAGAACAAAATAGAGAACGCTCGAGAAGGACGGAGAGAGAGTGTTTGAGAAACCTTATTCTTTTGTGCTAGAAGAGAAAGTCAGAGAAAAGAAAGCGAAATAGGAGGAAATTGAAAGGGAATTCAAATTCAACCATTTGGATTTCAGAACTGAACACTTAGGTGATTCGGAAAACATTAAACGAGTCGCTGCAGTTAAACTTATATCGCTAAGCAGCTGTTACTCAATAAACTCTCTTTCTTGGAGGCTAAGCAAGAATAGTTTTAGTTAAACTTGAGCAAATGAAACTATTAGTTCTCTAAGACAATTAGTTCCTAGAACAAAAGAGAGAAGGTTGGAGAAGGATGGAGAGAGTTACAGAGAAACTTTCTTCTTGAGAGGTTGGGGAGAAAGTTAGAGAAATGAAACGGAAATAGAATGAAAATTAAAGCGAATTCAAATTCCTCCTTTTGGACTTGAGAATTGAAAACCTAGGTGATTTGGAAAACATGAAATGAGTTGCTTAAGTTGGACTAATGTCGTTAGGCTACAATTGCTCAGTAAAATCTCTTTCTTAGTGGCTAAGCAAGATTAGTTTGAGTTAAACTTTGCCACCCTAAGCTAATGAAACTATTGGTTGCCTAGGGCAATTAGTTCCAATAGCAAAAAAGAGAAGGCGGGAGAAGGACGGAGAGAGTTAGAGAAAAGCTTTCTTCTTGAGAGAGCAGAATGAGAATGTTGGGGAAAAGAAAGGGAAATGGGATGAAAATAAAAGGGAATTCTAATTCAACCTTTTGTACCTGAGAATTGAACGCAAAGGCGATTTAGAGAACCATAAATGACGTGCTTAAGTTAAACTAATATCGTTAAGTTACAATTACTCCGTAAAATCTCTTTCTTGGATGCTAAGCGAGATCAGTTTGAGCTAAACATGGCCACTTAAGCTAGTGGAACTATTATTTGCCAAAGCTAATTAGTTACAAGAACAAAATAGAGAACGCTCGAGAAGGACGGAGAGAGTTTTTGAGAAGGCTTATTCTTGTGTGCTAGAAGAGAAAGTTAGAGAAAAGAAAGCGAAATAGGATGAAATTTAAAGGGAATTCAAATTTGTCCTTTCGTACTTGAGAATTGAACACAAAGGTGATTTAGAGAACCTTAAATGAGGTGCTTAAGGTAAACTAATATCGTTAAGTTACAATTACTCGGTAAAATCTCTTTCTTGGAGGCCAAGCAAGATTAGTTTGAGCTAAACATGCCACTTAAGCTAGTGAAACTGTTACTTGCCAAAGCGAATTATTTACAAGAACAAAATAGAGAACGTTCGAGAAGGACGGAGAGAGGTTACTTTCTTCTTGTGTGCTAGAGAGAGAAAAGAGAAAGTTTGAGAAAAGAAAACGAAACAGGATGAAATTTAAAGGGAATTCAAATTCAACCTTTTGGACTTCAGAATTGAACACTTAGGTGACTCGGAAAACATTAAACGAGTCGGTTAAGTTGAATTCATATCGTTAAGCTACTGTTACTCAATAAATTCCCGTTCTTGGAGCCCAAGCAAGAATAGTTTTAGTTGAACTTGAGCTAATGAAACTATTAGTTGTCCAAGCGAATTAATTCCTAGAACAAAAAGAGAGAAGGTTGGAGAAGGACGGAGAGAGATAGAGAGAAACTTTCTTCTTGAGAGCTTGAGGAGAAAGTTAGAGAAATGAAAGGGAAATTGGATGAAAATTAAAGCGAATTCAAATTCAGCCTTTTGGACTTGAGAATTGAACACTTAGGTGATTTAGAAAATATAAAACGAGTTGCTTAAGTTAAGCTAATATCGTCAGGCTACAGTTGCTCAGTAAAATCGCTTTCTTAGAGGCTAAGCAAGATTAGTTTGAGTTAAACTTGGCCACCCTAAGCTAATGAAACTATTGGTTGCCTAAGGCAATTGGTTCCAATAGAAAAAAAAAAAAAAAAAAAAAAAAAAAAAAAAAAAAGAGAAGGCGGGAGAAGGACGGAGAGAGTTAGAGAAAAGCTTTCTTCTTGCGAACAGAATGAGAGAGTTAGGGAAAAGAAAGGGAAATAGGATGAAAATAAAAGGGAATTCTAATTCATCCTTTGGTACTTTAGAATTGAACACAAAGGCGATTTAAAGAACCTCAAACAACGTGCTTAAGTTAAACTAATATCGTTAAGTCACAATTACTCAGCAAAATCTCTCTCTCGGAGGCTAAACAAGATTAGTTTGAGCAAAACATGGCCACTGAAGCTAGTGAAACTATTATTTGCCAAAGCTAATTAGTTATGAGAACAAAATAGAGAACGCTCGAGAAGGACGGAGAGAGAGTGTTTGAGAAACCTTATTCTTGTGTGCTAGAAGTGAAAGTCAGAGAAAAGAAAGCGAAATAGGAGGAAATTGAAAGGGAATTCAAATTCAACCATTTGGATTTCAGAACTGAACACTTAGGTGATTCGGAAAACATTAAACGAGTCGCTGCAGTTAAACTTATATCGCTAAGCAGCTGTTACTCAATAAACTCTCTTTCTTGGAGGCTAAGCAAGAATAGTTTTAGTTAAACTTGAGCAAATGAAACTATTAGTTCTCTAAGACAATTAGTTCCTAGAACAAAAGAGAGAAGGTTGGAGAAGGACGGAGAGAGTTACAGAGAAACTTTCTTCTTGAGAGGTTGGGGAGAAAGTTAGAGAAATGAAACGGAAATAGAATGAAAATTAAAGCGAATTCAAATTCCTCCTTTTGGACTTGAGAATTGAAAACCTAGGTGATTTGGAAAACATGAAATGAGTTGCTTAAGTTGGACTAATGTCGTTAAGCTACAATTGCTCAGTAAAATCTTTTCTTAGTGGCTAAGCAAGATTAGTTTGAGTTAAACTTTGCCACCCTAAGCTAATGAAACTATTGGTTGCCTAGGGCAATTAGTTCCAATAGCAAAAAAGAGAAGCGGGAGAAGGACGGAGAGAGTTATAGAAAAGCTTTCTTCTTGAGAGCAGAATGAGAATGTTGGGGAAAAGAAAGGGAAATGGGATGAAAATAAAAGGGATTCTATTCAAC
>JAPPVO010000032.1:99187672-99226631 GCA_030407325.1 Camellia japonica
AGAGAGATTTTGCTGAGTAATTGTGACTTAACGATATTAGTTTAACTTAAGCACGTTGTTTGAGGTTCTTTAAATCGCCTTTGTGTTCAATTCTAAAGTACCAAAGGATGAATTAGAATTCCCTTTTATTTTCATCCTATTTCCCTTTATTTTCCCTAACTCTCTCATTCTGTTCGCAAGAAGAAAGCTTTTCTCTAACTCTCTCCGTCCTTCTCCCGCCTTCTCTTTTTTTTTTTTTTTTTTTTTCTATTGGAACCAATTGCCTTAGGCAACCAATAGTTTCATTAGCTTAGGGTGGCCAAGTTTAACTCAAACTAATCTTGCTTAGCCTCTAAGAAAGCGATTTTACTGAGCAACTGTAGCCTGACGATATTAGCTTAACTTAAGCAACTCGTTTTATATTTTCTAAATCACCTAAGTGTTCAATTCTCAAGTCCAAAAGGCTGAATTTGAATTCGCTTTAATTTTCATCCAATTTCCCTTTCATTTCTCTAACTTTCTCCTCAAGCTCTCAAGAAGAAAGTTTCTCTCTATCTCTCTCCGTCCTTCTCCAACCTTCTCTCTTTTTGTTCTAGGAACTAATTCGCTTGGACAACTAATAGTTTCATTAGCTCAAGTTCAACTAAAACTATTCTTGCTTGGGCTCCAAGAAAGGGAATTTATTGAGTAACAGTAGCTTAACGATATGAATTCAACTTAACCGACTCGTTTAATGTTTTCCGAGTCACCTAAGTGTTCAATTCTGAAGTCCAAAAGGTTGAATTTGAATTCCCTTTAAATTTCATCCTGTTTCGTTTTCTTTTCTCAAACTTTCTCTTTTCTCTTCTAGCACACAAGAAGAAAGTAACCTCTCTCCGTCCTTCTCGAACGTTCTCTATTTTGTTCTTGTAAATAATTCGCTTTGGCAAGTAACAGTTTCACTAGCTTAAGTGGCCATGTTTAGCTCAAACTAATCTTGCTTGGCCTCCAAGAAAGAGATTTTACCGAGTAATTGTAACTTAACGATATTAGTTTACCTTAAGCACCTCATTTAAGGTTCTCTAAATCACCTTTGTGTTCAATTCTCAAGTACGAAAGGACGAATTTGAATTCCCTTTAAATTTCATCCTATTTCGCTTTCTTTTCTCTAACTTTCTCTTCTAGCACACAAGAATAAGGCTTCTCAAAAACTCTCTCCGTCCTTCTCGAGCGTTCTCTATTTTGTTCTTGTAACTAATTAGCTTTGGCAAATAATAGTTCCACTAGCTTAAGTGGCCATGTTTAGCTCAAACTGATCTCGCTTAGCCTCCAAGAAAGAGATTTTACGGTGTAATTGTAACTTAGCGATATTAGTTTAACTTAAGCACGTCATTTATGGTTCTCTAAATCGCCTTTGCGTTCAATTCTCAGGTACAAAAGGTTGAATTAGAATTCCCTTTTATTTTCATCCCATTTCCCTTTCTTTTCCCCAACATTCTCATTCTGCTCTCAAGAAGAAAGCTTTTCTCTAACTCTCTCCGTCCTTCTCCCGCCTTCTCTTTTTTGCTATTGGAACTAATTGCCCTAGGCAACCAATAGTTTCATTAGCTTAGGGTGGCAAAGTTTAACTCAAACTAATCTTGCTTAGCCACTAAGAAAGAGATTTTACTGAGCAATTGTAGCTTAACGACATTAGTCCAACTTAAGCAACTCATTTCATGTTTTCCAAATCACCTAGGTTTTCAATTCTCAAGTCCAAAAGGAGGAATTTGAATTCGCTTTAATTTTCATTCTATTTCCGTTTCATTTCTCTAACTTTCTCCCCAACCTCTCAAGAAGAAAGTTTCTCTGTAACTCTCTCCGTCCTTCTCCAACCTTCTCTCTTTTGTTCTAGGAACTAATTGTCCTAGAGAACTAATAGTTTCATTTGCTCAAGTTTAACTCAAACTATTCTTGCTTAGCCTCCAAGAAAGAGAGTTTATTGAGTAACAGCTGCTTAGCGATATAAGTTTAACTGGAGCGACTCATTTAATGTTTTCCGAATCACCTAAGTGTTCAGTTCTAAAATCCAAATGGTTGAATTTGAATTCCCTTTCAATTTCCTCCTATTTCGATTTCTTTTCTCTGACTTTCTCTTCTAGCACACAAGAATAAGGTTTCTCTTCTACCCAAAAAAAATAAGGTTTCTCAAACACTCACTCTCCGTCCTTCTCGAGCGTTCTCTATTTTGTTCTCATAACTAATTAGCTTTGGCAAATAATAGTTTCACTAGCTTAAGTGGCCATGTTTTGCTCAAACTAATCTTGTTTAGCCTCCAAGAGAGAGATTTTGCTGAGTAATTGTGACTTAACGATATTAGTTTAAGTTAAGCACGTTGTTTGAGGTTCTTTAAATCGCCTTTGTGTTCAATTCTAAAGTACCAAAGGATGAATTAGAATTCCCTTTTGTTTTCATCCTATTTCCCTTTCTTTTCCCTAACTCTCTCATTCTGTTCGCAAGAAGAAAGCTTTTCTCTAACTCTCTCCGTCCTTCTCCCGCCTTCTCTTTTTTTTTTTTTTTTTTTCTATTGGAACCAATTGCCTTAGGCAACCAATAGTTTCATTAGCTTAGGGTGGAAGTTTAACTCAAACTAATCTTGCTTAGCCTCTAAGAAAGCTATTTTACTGAGCAACTGTAGCCTGACGATATTAGCTTAACTTAAGCAAATCGTTTTATATTTTCTAAATCACCTAAGTGTTCAATTCTCAAGTCCAAAAGGCTGAATTTGAATTCGCTTTAATTTTCATCCAATTTCCCTTTCATTTCTCTAACTTTCTCCTCAAGCTCTCAAGAAGAAAGTTTCTCTCTATCTCTCTCCGTCCTTCTCCAACCTTCTCTCTTTTTGTTCTAGGAACTAATTCGCTTGGACAACTAATAGTTTCATTAGCTCAAGTTCAACTACGACCACGATAAGTAGCCTACGGCCACTGAGAGATGGTCTACGAAACCTCTCCCTCCCTTCGGGGAGAGAAAACAGAACCTGGTTCTCAAATCGAGGCAAAGCACAAAAGAGTGCCGAGGTCCGGAGGTAAGGCTCTCAGCCGAAACTCCGTAACCTCAGAACGAGCACAACATGCGCAATCACCGGTGGTGTTAAAGGCCAAGAAGAAACACCATCTCTAAGCCTAGAATGTAGAGATATAGAGAGATATATGTGCTTTTCCTTAGACAAATTTTTTTCAACCTCTCTAAAGGAGAGGGAGGCCCTCTCTTATCAAGAAACAAGAGGGTTCAAGCTTCTTGGAGAAGCTAGAGCAAAAGGTTCAAGCTTCTTAGAGAAGCTAGAGCAAAGGTGCAAAAGTTTCAAGCTTCTTGGAGAAGCTAGAGCAAAGGGTTCAAGCTTCTTGGAGAAGCTAGAGCAAAGGTTCAAAAGGTTCAAGCTTCCTCAAGAAGCTAAAACGAAGGTTCAAAAGGTTCAAGCTTCCTCAAGAAGCTAAAACGAAGGTTCAAAAGGTTCAAGCTTGCTCAAGAAGCCAAAACAAGGGTTCAAAAGGTTCAAGCTCCCTCAAGAAGCTGAAACGAAGGTTCAAAAGGTTCAAGCACCCTCAAGAAGCTAAAACGAAGGTTCAAAAGGTTCAAACTCCCTCAGGAAACTAAAACGAAAGTTCAGAAGGTTCAACTTCCTCAAGAAGCTAAAACCAGGGTTCAAAAGGTTCAAGCTTCCTCGGAGAAGCTAGAGCAAAGGTTCAAAAGGTTCAAGCTTCCTCAAGAAGCTAAAACGAAGGTTCAAAAGGTTCAAGTTTCCACAAGAAGCTAAAACGGAGGTTGAAAAGTTCAAAATTTCAAGCTTCCTCAAGAAGCCAAAACAGGGGTTCAAAAGGTTCAAGCTCCCTCAAGAGGCTAAAACGAAGGTTCAAAAGGTTCAAGCTCCCTCAAGAAGCTAAAACGAAGGTTCAAAAGGTTCAGGCTCCCTCAGGAAGCTAAAACAAAGGTTCAGAAGGTTCAACTTCGTCAAGAAGCTAAAACCCTGCAAAAGGTTCAAGCTCCCTCAAGAAGCTAAAACGAAGGTTCAAAAGGTCCAAGCGCCCTCAAGAAGCTAAAACCAAGGTTCAAAAGGTTCAAGCTCCCTCAAGAAGCTAAAACGAAGGTTCAGAAGGTTTAACTTCCTCAAGAAGCTAAAATAAGGGCTCAAAAGGTCCAAGCTTCCTCAAGAAGCTAAAACGAAGGTTCAAAAGGTTCAAGTTGTCCAAAAACCGTGCCAAACAGAGAAAGTTAAGCGATCCCGAACCGAGGCGCACGACCGACGGCTCCGAAAACCGGAAAATGGTCTCCAAATGGGATCAGTGGTCTACGACCACGAAAAGTAGCCTACGGCCACTGAGAGATGGTCTACGGAACCTCTCCCTCCCTTCGGGGAGAGAAAAAGGAACCTGGTTCACAAATCGAGGTAAAGCACAAAATAGTCCCGAGGTCCGGAGGTAAGGCTCTCAGCCTAAACTCCGTAACCTCAGAACAAGCACAACATGCGCAATCACCGGTGGTGTTAAAGGCCAAGAACAAACACCCTCTCTAAGCCTAGAATGTAGAGATATAGAGAGATATATGAGCTTTTCCTTAGACAAATTTTTTTCAACCTCTCTAAAGGAGAGGGAGGCCCTCTCTTATAGAGAAACAAGAGGGTTCAAGCTTCTTGGAGAAGCTACAGCAAAAGGTTCAAGCTTCTTAGAGAAGCTAGAGCAAAGGTTCAAAAGTTTCAAGCTTCTTGGAGAAGCTAGAGCAAAGGGTTCAAGCTTCTTGGAGAAGCTAGAGCAAAGGTTCAAAAGGTTCAAGCTTCCTCAAGAAGCTAAAACGAAGGTTCAAAAGGTTCAAGCTTCCTAGAGAAGCTAAAACGAAGGTTCAAAAGGTTCAAGCTTCCTCAAGAAGCCAAAACAAGGGTTCAAAAGGTTCAAGCTCCCTCAAGAAGCTAAAACGAAGGTTCAAAAGGTTCACGCTCCCTCAAGAAGCTAAAACGAAGGTTCAAAAGGTTCAAGCTCCCTCAGGAAGCTAAAACGAATGTTCCGAAGGTTCAACTTCCTCAAGAAGCTAAAACCAGGGTTCAAAAGGTTCAAGCTTCCTCGGAGAAACTACAGCAAAGGTTCAGAAGGTTCAAGCTTCCTCAAGAAGCTAAAACCAGGGTTCAAAAGGTTCAAGCTTCCTCAAGAAGCTAAAACGAAGGTCGAAAAGTCAAAATTTCAAGCTTCCTCAAGAAGCCAAAACATGGGTTCAAAAGGTTCAAGCTCCCTCAAGAGGCTAAAACGAAGGTTCAAAAGGTTCAAGCTCTCTCAATAAGCTAAAACGAAGGTTCAAAAGGTTCAGGCTCCCTCAGGATGCCAAAACAAAGGTTCAGAAGGTTCAACTTCGTCAAGAAGCTAAAACCAGGGTTCAAAAGGTTCAAGCTCCTTCAAGAAGCTAAAATGAAGGTTCAAAAGGTCCAAGCGCCCTCAAGAAGCTAAAACCAAGGTTACAAAGGTTCAAGCTCCCTCAAGAAGCTAAAACGAAAGTTCAGAAGGTTTAATTTCCTCAAGAAGCTAAAATAAGGGTTCAAAAGGTTCAAGCTTCCTCAAGAAGCTAAAACGAAGGTTCAAAAGGTTCAAGCTGTCCAAAAACCGTGCCAAACGGAGAAAGTTAAGCGGTCCCGAACCGAGGCGCACGACCGACGGCTCCGAAAATCGGAAAATGGTCTCCAAACGGGAACAGTGATCTACGACCACGAAAAGTAGCCTACGGCCACTGAGAGATGGTCTACGAAACCTCTCCCTCCCTTCGGGGAGAGAAAACAGAACCTGGTTCGCAAATCGAGGCAAAGCACAAAAGAGTCCCGAGGTCCGGAGGTAAGGCTCTCAGCCGAAACTCCGTAACCTCAGAATGAGCACAACATGCGCAATCACCGGTGGTGTTAAAGGCCAAGAACAAACACCCTCTCTAAGCCTAGAATGTAGAGATATAGAGAGATATATGTGCTTTTCCTTAGACAAATTTTTTTCAACCTCTCTAAAGGAGAGGGAGGCCCTCTCTTATAGAGAAACAAGAGGGTTCAAGCTTCTTGGAGAAGCTAGAGCAAAAGGTTCAAGCTTCTTAGAGAAGCTCTAGCAAATGGTTCAAGCTTCTTAGAGAAGCTAGAGCAAAGGTTCAAAAGTTTCAAGCTTCTTGGAGAAGGTAGAGCAAAGGGTTCAAGCTTCTTGGAGAAGCTAGAGCAAAGGTTCAAAAGGTTCAAGCTTCCTCAAGAAGCTAAAACGAAGGTTCAAAAGGTTCAAGCTTCCTCAAGAAGCTAAAACGAAGGTTCAAAAGGTTCAAGCTTCCTCAAGAAGCCAAAACAAGGATTCAAAAGGTTCAAGCTCCCTCAAGAAGCTAAAACGAAGGTTCAAAAGGTTCAAGCTCCCTCAGGAAACTAAAACAAAGGTTCAGAAGGTTCAACTTCCTCAAGAAGCTAAAACCAGGGTTCAAAAGGTTCAAGCTTCCTCGGAGAAGCTAGAGCAAAGGTTCAAAAGGTTCAAGCTTCCTCAAGAAGCTAAAGCCAGGGTTCAAAAGGTTCAACCTTCCTCAAAAAGTTAAAACGAAGGTTGAAAAGTTCAAAATTTCAAGCTTCCTCAAGAAGCCAAAACAGGGGTTCAAAAGGTTCAAGCTCCATCAAGAGGCTAAAACGAAGGTTCAAAAGGTTCAAGCTCCCTCAAGAAGCTAAAACGAAGGTTCAAAAGGTTCAGGCTCCCTCAGGAAGCTAAAACGAAGGTTCAGAAGGTTCAACTTCGTCAAGAAGCTAAAACCAGGGTTCAAAAGGTTCAAGCTCCCTCAAGAAGCTAAAACGAAGGTTCAAAAGGTCCAAGCGCCCTCAAGAAGCTAAAACCAAGGTTCAAAAGGTTCAAGCTCCCTGAAGAAGCTAAAACAAAGGTTCAGAAGGTTTAACTTCCTCAAGAAGCTAAAATAAGGGTTCAAAAGGTTCAAGCTTCCTCAAGAAGCTAAAACGAAGGTTCAAAAGGTTCAAGCTTCCTCAAGAAGCTAAAACGAAGGTTGAAAAGTTCAAAATTTCAAGCTTCCTCAAGAAGCCAAAACAGGGGTTCAAAAGGTTCAAGCTCCCTCAAGAGGCTAAAACGAAGGTTCAAAAGGTTCAAGCTCCCTCAAGAAGCTAAAACGAAGGTTCAAATGGTTCAAGCTCCCTCAGGAAACTAAAACGAAGGTTCAGAAGGTTCAACTTCCTCAAGAAGCTAAAACCAGGGTTCAAAAGGTTCAAGCTTCCTCGGAGAAGCTAGAGCAAAGGTTCAGAAGGTTCAAGCTTCCTCAAGAAGCTAAAACCTGGGTTCAAAAGGTTCAAGCTTCCTCAAGAAGCTAAAACGGAGCTCCCTCAAGAAGCTAAAACGAAGGTTCAGAAGGTTCAACTTCCTCAAGAAGCCAAAATAAGGGTTCGAAAGGTCCAAGCTTCCTCAAGAAGCTAAAACGAAGGTTTAAAAGGTTCAAGCTGTCTAAAAATCGTGCCAAACGGAGAAAGTTAAGCGGTCCCGAACCGAGGCGCACGACCGACGGCTCCGAAAAGTAGCCTACGGCCACTGAGAGATGGTCTACGGAACCTCTCCCTCCCTTCGGGGAGAGAAAACAGAACCTGGCTCACAAATCGAGGTAAAGCACAAAATAGACCCGAGGTCCGGAGGTAAGGCTCTCAGCCTAAACTCCGTAACCTCAGAACAAGCACAACATGCGCAATCACCGGTGGTGTTAAAGGCCAAGAACAAACACCCTCTCTAAGCCTAGAATGTAGAGATATAGAGAGATATATGTGCTTTTCCTTAGACAAATTTTTTTCAACCTCTCTAAAGGAGAGGGAGGCCCTCTTATAGAGAAACAAGAGGGTTCAAGCTTCTTGGAGAAGCTACAGCAAAAGGTTCAAGCTTCTTAGAGAAGCTAGAGCAAAGGTTCAAAAGTTTCAAGCTTCTTGCAGAAGCTAGAGCAAAGGGTTCAAGCTTCTTGGAGAAGCAAGAGCAAAGGTTCAAAAGGTTCAAGCTTCCTCAAGAAGCTAAAACGAAGGTTCAAAAGGTTCAAGCTTCCTCAAGAAGCCAAAACAAGGGTTCAAAAGGTTCAAGCTCCCTCAAGAAGCTAAAACGAAGGTTCAAAAGGTTCACGCTCCCTCAAGAAGCTAAAACGAAGGTTCAAAAGGTTCAAGCTCCCTCACGAAGCTAAAACGAAGGTTCAGAAGGTAAAACCAGGGTTCAAAAGGTTCAAGCTTCCTCGGAGAAGCTAGAGCAAAGGTTCAGAAGGTTCAAGCTTCCTCAAGAAGCTAAAACCAGGGTTCAAAAGGTTCAAGCTTCCTCAAGAAGCTAAAACGAAGGTTGAAATGTTCAAAATTTCAAGCTTCCTCAAGAAGCCAAAACATGGGTTCAAAAGGTTCAAGCTCCCTCAAGAGGCTAAAACGAAGGTTCAAAAGGTTCAAGCTCCCTCAAGAAGCTAAAACGAAGGTTCAAAAGGTTCAGGCTCCCTCAGGAAGCTAAAACAAAGGTTCAGAAGGTTCAACTTCGTCAAGAAGTAAAACCAGGGTTCAAAAGGTTCAAGCTCCCTCAAGATGCTAAAACGAAGGTTCAAAAGGTCCAAGCGCCCTCAAGAAGCTAAAACCAAGGTTCAAAAGGTCCAAGCTCCCTCAAGAAGCTAAAACGAAGGTTCAGAAGGTTTAACTTCCTCAAGATGCTAAAATAAGGGTTCAAAAGGTTCAAGCTTCCTCAAGAAGCTAAAACGAAGCTTCAAAAGGTTCAAGCTGTCCAAAAACCGTGCCAAACGGAGAAAGTTAAGCGGTCCCGAACCGAGGCGCACGACCGACGGCTCCGAAAATCAGAAAATGGTCTCCAAACGGGGAGAGAAAACAGAACCTGGTTCGCAAATGGAGGCAAAGCACAAAAGAGTCCCGAGGTCCGGAGGTATGGCTCTCAGCCGAAACTCCGTAACCTCAGAATGAGCACAACATGCGCAATCACCGGTGGTGTTAAAGGCCAAGAACAAACAACCTCTCTAAGCCTAGAATGTAGAGATATAGAGAGATATATGTGCTTTTCCTTAGATAAATTTTTTTCAACCTCTCTAAAGGAGAGGAAGGCCCTCTCTTATAGACAAACAAGAGGGTTCAAGCTTCTTGGAGAAGCGAGAGCAAAAGGTTCAAGTTTCTTAGAGAAGCTAGAGCAAAGGTTCAAAAGTTTCAAGCTTCTTGGAGAAGCTAGAGCACAGGGTTCAAGTTTCTTGGAGAAGCTAGAGCAAAGGTTCAAAAGGTTCAAGCTTCCTCAAGAAGCCAAAATGAAGGTTCAAAAGGTTCAAGCTTCCTCAAGAAGCCAAAACAAGGGTTCAAAAGGTTCAAGCTCCCTCAAGAAGCTAAAACGAAGGTTCAAAAGGTTCAAGCTCCCTCAGGAAACTAAAACAAAGGTTCAGAAGGTTCAACTTCCTCAAGAAGCTAAAACCAGGGTTCAAAAGGTTCAAGCTTCCTCGGAGAAGCTAGAGCAAAGGTTCAGAAGGTTCAAGCTTCCTCAAGAAGCTAAAGCCAGGGTTCAAAAGGTTCAAACTTCCTCAAGAAGTTAAAACGAAGGTCGAAAAGTTCAAAATTTCAAGCTTCTCAAGAAGTCAAAACAGGGGTTCAAAAGGTTCAATCTCCCTCAAGAGGCTAAAACGAAGGTTCAAAAGGTTCAAACTCCCTCAAGAAGCTAAAACGAAGGTTCAAAAGGTTCAGGCTCCCTCAGGAAGCTAAAACGAAGGTTCAGAAGGTTCAACTTCGTCAAGAAGCTAAAACCAGGGTTCAAAAGGTTCAAGCTCCCTCAAGAAGCTAAAACGAAAGTTCAAAAGGTCCAAGCGCCCTCAAGAAGCTAAAACCAAGGTTTAAAAGGTTCAAGCTCCCTCAAGAAGCTAAAACGAAGGTTCAGAAGGTTCAAGCTTCCTCAAGAAGCTAAAACCAGGGTTCAAAAGGTTCAAGCTTCCTCAAGAAGCTAAAACGAAGGTTGAAAAGTTCAAAATTTCAAGCTTCCTCAAGAAGCCAAAATAGGGGTTCAAAAGGTTCAAGCTCCCTCAAGAGGCTAAAACGAAGGTTCAAAAGGTTCAAGCTCCCTCAAGAAGCTAAAACGAAGGTTCAAAAGGTTCAAGCTCCCTCAGGAAGCTAAAACGAAGGTTCAGAAGGTTCAACTTCGTCAAGAAGCTAAAACCAGGGTTCAAAAGGTTCAAGCTCCCTCAGGAAGCTAAAACGAAGGTTCAGAAGGTTCAACTTCGTCAAGAAGCTAAAACCAGGGTTCAAAAGGTTCAAGCTCTCTCAAGAAGCAAAGACGATGGTTCAAAAGGTCCAAGCGCCCTCAAGAAGCTAAAACCAAGGTTCAAAAGGTTCAAGGTCCCTCAAGAAGCTAAAACGAAGGTTCAGAAGGTTTAACTTCCTCAAGAAGCTAAAATAAGGGTTCAAAAGGTTCAAGCTTCCTCAAGAAGCTAAAACGAAGGTTCAAAAGGTTCAAGCTGTGCAAAAACTATGCCAAACGGAGAAAGTTAAGCGGTCCCGAACCGATGCCCACGACTGACGGCTCCGAAAACCGGAAAATGGTCTCCAAACGGGAACAGTGGTCTACGACCACGAAAAGTAGCCTACGGCCACTGAGAGATGGTCTACGAAACCTCTCCCTCCCTTCGGGGAGAGAAAACAGAACCTAGTTCGCAAATCGAGGCAAAGCACAAAAGAGTCCCGAGGTCCGGAGGTAAGGCTCTCAGCCGAAACTCCGTAACCTCAGAACGAGCACAACATGCGCAATCACCGGTGGTGTTAAAGGCCAAGAACAAACACCCTCTCTAAGCCTAGAATGTAGAGATATAGAGAGATATATGTGGTTTTCCTTAGACAAATTTTTTTCAACCTCTCTAAAGGAGAGGGAGGCCCTCTCTTATAGAGAAACAAGAGGGTTCAAGCTTCTTGGAGAAGCGAGAGCAAAAGGTTCAAGCTTCTTAGAGAAGCTAGAGCAAAGGTTCAAAAGTTTCAAGCTTCTTGGAGAAGCTAGAGCAAAGGTTCAAAAGTTTCAAGCTTCTTGGAGAAGCTAAAACGAAGGTTCAAAAGGTTCAAGCTCCCTCAAGAAGCTAAAACGAAGGTTCAAAAGGTTCAAGCTCCCTCAGGAAACTAAAACGAAGGTTCAGAAGGTTCAACTTCCTCAAGAAGCTAAAACCAGGGTTCAAAAGGATCATGCTTCCTCGGAGAAGCTAGAGCAAATGTTCAGAAGGTTCAAGCTTCCTCAAGAAGATAAAGCCAGGGTTCAAAAGGTTCAAGCTTCCTCAAGAAGCAAAAACGAAGGTTGAAACGTTCAAAATTTCAAGCTTCCTCAAGAAGCCAAAACAGGGGTTCAAAAGGTTCAAGCTCCCTCAAGAGGCTAAAACGAAGGTTCAAAAGGTTCAAGCTCCTCCAAGAAGCTAAAACGAAGATTCAAAAGGTTCAGGCTCCCTCAGGAAGCTAAAACGAAGGTTCAGAAGGTCCAACTTCGTCAAGAAGCTAAAACCAGGGTTCAAAAGGTTCAAGCTTCTTGGAGAAGCTAAAACGAAGGTTCAAAGGGTCCAAGCGCCCTCAAGAAGCTAAAACCAAGGTTCAAATGGTTCAAGCTCCCTTAAGAAGCTAAAACGAAGGTTCAAAAGGTTTAACTTCGTCAAGAATCTAAAATAAGGGTTCAAAAGGTTCAAGCTTCCTCAAGGAGCTAAAATAAGGGTTCGAAAGGTTCAAGCAGTACAAAAATCGTGCCAAACAGAGAAAGTTAAGCGGTCTCGAACCGAGGCGCACGACCGACGGCTCCGAAAACTGGAAAATGGTCTCCAAACGGGAACAGTGGTCTACGACCACGAAAAGTAGCCTACGGCCACTCAGAGATGGTCTACGAAACCTCTGCCTCCCTTCGTGTAGAGAAAACAGAACCTGGTTCGCAAATCGAGGCAAAGCACAAAAGAGTCCCGGGGTCCGGAGGTAAGGCTCTCAGCCGAAACTCCGTAACCTCAGAACGAGCACAGCTTGCGCAATCACCGGTGGTGTTAAAGGCCAAGAACAAACACCCTCTCTAAGCCTAGAATGTAGAGATATAGAGAGATATATGTGGTTTTCCTTAGACAAATTTTTTTCAACCTCTCTAAAGGAGAGGGAGGCCCTCTCTTATAGAGAAACAAGAGGGTTCAAGCTTCTTGGAGAAGCGAGAGCAAAAGGTTCAAGCTTCTTAGAGAAGCTAGAGCAAAGGTTCAAAAGTTTCAAGCTTCTTGGAGAAGCTAGAGCAAAGGTTCAAAAGGTTCGAGCTTCCTCAAGAAGATAAAACGAAGGTTCAAAAGGTTCAAGCTCCCTCAAGAAACTAAAACGAAGGTTCAGAAGGTTCAACTTCCTCAAGAAGCTAAAACCAGGGTTCAAAAGGATCATGCTTCCTCGGAGAAGCTAGAGCAAAGGTTCAGAAGGTTCAAGCTTCCTCAAGAAGATAAAGCCAGGGTTCAAAAGGTTCAAGCTTCCTCAAGAAGCAAAAACGAAGGTTGAAACGTTCAAAATTTCAAGCTTCCTCAAGAAGCCAAAACAGGGGTTCAAAAGGTTCAAGCTCCCTCAAGAGGCTAAAACGAAGGTTCAAAAGGTTCAAGCTCCTCCAAGAAGCTAAAACGAAGATTCAAAAGGTTCAGGCTCCCTCAGGAAGCTAAAACGAAGGTTCAGAAGGTCCAACTTCGTCAAGAAGCTAAAACCAGGGTTCAAAAGGTTCAAGCTTCTTGGAGAAGCTAAAACGAAGGTTCAAAGGGTCCAAGCGCCCTCAAGAAGCTAAAACCAAGGTTCAAATGGTTCAAGCTCCCTCAAGAAGCTAAAACGAAGGTTCAAAAGGTTTAACTTCGTCAAGAATCTAAAATAAGGGTTCAAAAGGTTCAAGCTTCCTCAAGAAGCTAAAATAAGGGTTCGAAAGGTTCAAGCAGTCCAAAAATCGTGCCAAAAAGAGAAAGTTAAGCGGTCTCGAACCGAGGCGCACGACCGACGGCTCCGAAAACTGGAAAATGGTCTCCAAACGGGAACAGTGGTCTACGACCACGAAAAGTAGCCTACGGCCACTCAGAGATGGTCTACGAAACCTCTCCCTCCCTTCGTGTAGAGAAAACAGAACCTGGTTCGCAAATCGAGGCAAAGCACAAAAGAGTCCCGAGGTCCGGAGGTAAGGCTCTCAGCCGAAACTCCGTAACCTCAGAACGAGCACAGCATGCGCAATCACCGGTGGTGTTAAAGGCCAAGAACAAACACCCTCTCTAAGCCTAGAATGTAGAGATATAGAGAGATATATATGCTTTTCCTTAGACAAATTTTTTTCAACCTCTCTAAAGGAGGGGGAGGCTCTCTCTTATGTAGAAACAAGAGGGTTCAAGTTTCTTGGAGAAGCTAGAGCAAAAGGTTCAAGCTTCTTAGAGAAGCTAGAGCAAAGGTTCAAAAGTTTCAAGCTTCTTGGAGAAGCTAGAGCAAAGGGTTCAAGCTTCTTGGAGAAGCTAGAGCAAAGGTTCAAAAGGTTCAAGCTTACTCAAGAAGCTAGAACGAAGGTTCAAAAGGTTCAAGCTTCCTCAAGAAGCTAAAACGAAGGTTCAAAAGGTTCAAGCTTCCTCAAGAAGCCAAAACAAGGGTTCAAAAGGTTCAAGCTCCCTCAAGAAGCTAAAACGAAGGTTCAAAAGGTTCAAGCTCCCACAGGAAACTAAAACGAAGGTTCAGAAGGTTCAACTTCCTCAAGAAGCTAAAACCAGGGTTCAAAAGGTTCAAGCTTCCTCGGAGAAGCTAGAGCAAAGGTTCAGAAGGTTCAAGCTTCCTCAAGAAGCTAAAACCAGGGTTCAAAAGGTTCAAGCTTCCTCAAGAAGCTAAAACGAAGGTTGAAAAATTCAAAATTTCAAGCTTCCTCAGGAAGCCAAAACAGTGGTTCAAAAGGTTCAAGCTCCATCAAGAGGCTAAAACGAAGGTTCAAAAGGTTCAAGCTCCCTCAAGACGCTAAAACGAAGGTTCAAAAGGTTCAGGCTCCTTCAGGAAGCTAAAACGAAGGTTCAGAAGGTTCAACTTCGTCAAGAAGCTAAAACCAGGGTTCAAAAGGTTCAAACTCCCTCAAGAAACTAAAACGAAGGTTCAAAAGGTCCAAGCGCCCTCAAGAAGCTAAAACCAAGGTTGAAAAGGTTCAAGTTCCCTCAAGAAGCTAAAACGAAGGTTCAGAAGGTTTAACTTCCTCAAGAAGCTAAAATAAGGGTTCAAAAGGTTCAAGCTTCCTCAAGAAGCTTAGACGAAGGTTCAAAAGGTTCAAGCTGTCCAAAAACCGTGCAAAATGGAGAAAGTTAAGCGGTCCCGAACCGAGGCGCACGACCGACGGCTCCGAAAACCGGAAAATGGTCTCCAAACGGAAACAGTGGTCTACGACCACGAAAAGTAGCCTACGGCCACTGAGAGATGGTCTACGAAACCTCTCCCTCCCTTCGGGTACAGAAAACAGAACCTGGTTCGCAAATCGAGGCAAAGCACAAAAGAGTCTCGAGGTCCGGAGGAAAGGCTCTCAGCCGAAACTCCGTAACCTCAGAACGAGCACAACATCCGCAATCACCGGTGGTGTTAAAGGCCAAGAACAAACACCGTCTCTAACCCCAGAATGTAGAGATATAGAGAGATATGTGCTTTTCCTTAGAGAAATTTTTTTCAACCCCTCTAAAGGAGAGGGAGGCCCTCTCTTATAGAGAAACAAGAGGGTTCAAGCTTCTTGGAGAAGCTAAAGCAAAAGGTTCAAGCTTCTTAGAGAAGCTAGAGCAAAGGTTCAAAAGTTTCAAGCTTCTTGGAGAAGCTAGAGCAAAGGGTTCAAGCTTCTTGGAGAAGCTAGAGCAAAGGTTCAAAAGGTTCAAGCTTCCTCAAGAAGCTAAAACGAAGGTTCAAAAGGTTCAAGCTTCCTCAAGAAGCTAAAACGAAGGTTCAAAATGTTCAAGCTTCCTCAAGAAGCCAACACAAGGGTTCAAAAGGTTCAAGCTCCCTCAAGAAGCTAAAACGAAGCTTCAAAAGGTTCAAGCTCCCTCAAGAAGCTAAAACGAAGGTTCAAAAGGTTCAAACTCCCTCAGGAAACTAAAACGAAGGTTCAGAAGGTGCAACTTCCTCAAGAAGCTAAAACCAAGGTTCAATAGGTTCAAGCTCCCTCTAGAAGCTAAAACAAAGGTTCAAAATGTTCAAGCTCCCTCAGGAAACTAAAACAAAGGTTCAGAAGTTCAACTTCCTTAAGAAGCTAAAACCAGGGTTCAAAAGGTTCAAGCTTCCTCGGAGAAGCTAGAGCAAAGGTTCCGAAGGTTCAAGCTTCCTTAAGAAGCTAAAACCAGGGTTCAAAAGGTTCAAGCTTCCTCAAGAAGCTAAAACGAAGGTTGAAAAGTTCAAAATTTCAAGCTTCCTCAGGAAGCCAAAACAGGGGTTCAAAAGGTTCAAGCTCCCTCAAGAGGCTAAAACGAAGGTTCAAAAGGTTCAAACTCCCTCAAGAAGCTAAAACGAAGGTTCAAAAGGTTCAGGCTCCTTCAGGAAGCTAAAACGAAGGTTCAGAAGGTTCAACTTCGTCACGAAGTTAAAACTAGGGTTCAAAAGGTTCAAGCTCCCTGAAGAAGCTAAAACGAAGGTTCAAAAGGTCCAAGTGCCCTCAAGAAGCTAAAACCAAGGTTGAAAAGGTTCAAGTTCACTCAAGAAGCTAAAACGAAGGTTCAGAGGGTTTAACTTCCTCAAGAAGCTAAAATAAGGGTTCAAAAGGTTCAAGCTTACTCAAGAAGCTAAGACGAAGGTTCAAAACGTTCAAGCTGTCCAAAAACCGTGCCAAACGGAGAAAGTTAAGCGGTCCCGAACCGAGGCGCACGACCGACGGCTCCGAAAATCGGAAAATGGTCTCCAAACGGGAACAGTGGTCTACGACCACGAAAAGTAGCCTACGGCCACTGAGAGATGGTCTACAAAACCTCTCCCTCCCTTCGGGTACAGAAAACAGAACCTGGTTCGCAAATCGAGGCAAAGCACAAAAGAGTCTCGAGGTCCGGAGGAAAGGCTCTCAGCCGAAACTCCGTAACCTCAGAACGAGCACAACATCCGCAATCACCGGTGGTGTTAAAGGCCAAGAACAAACACCATCTCTAACCCCAGAATGTAGAGATATAGAGAGATATATGTGCTTTTCCTTAGAGAAATTTTTTTCAACCTCTCTAAAGGAGAGGGAGGCCCTCTCTTATAGAGAAACAAGAGGGTTCAAGCTTCTTGGAGAAGCTAGAGCAAAGGGTTCAAGCTTTTTAGAGAAGCTAGAGCAAAGGTTCAAAAGTTTCAAGCTTCTTGGAAAAGCTAGAGCAAAGGGCTCAAGCTTCTTGGAGAAGTTAGAGCAAAGGTTCAAAAGGTTCAAGCTTCCTCAAGAAGCTAAAACGAAGGTTCAAAAGGTTCAAGCTTCCTCAAGAAGCCAAAACAAGGGTTCAAAAGGTTCAAGCTCCCTCAAGAAGCTGAAACGAAGGTTCAAAAGGTTCAAGCTCCCTCAAGAGGCTAAAACGAAGGTACAATAGGTTCAAGCTCCCTCAGGAAACTAAAACGAAGGTTCAGAGGGTTCAACTTCCTCAAGAAGCTAAAACCAGGGTTCAAAAGGTTCAAGCTTCCTCGGAGAAGCTAGAGCAAAGGTTCAGAAGGTTCAAGCTTCCTCAAGAAGCTAAAACGAAGGTTCAAAAGGTTCAAGCTTCCTCAAGAAGCTAAAACGAAGGTTGAAAAGTTCAAAATTTCAAGCTTCCTCAAGAAGGCAAAACAGGGGTTCAAAAGGTTCAAGCTCCCTCAGAGGCTAAAACGAAGGTTCAAAAGGTTCAAGCTCCCTCAAGAAGCTAAAACGAAGGTTCAAAAGGTTCTGGCTCCCTCAGGAATCTAAAACGAAGGTTCAGAAGGTGGAACTTCGTCAAGAAGCTAAAACCAGGGTTCAAAAGGTTCAAGCTCCCTCAAGAAGCTGAAACGAAGGTTCATAAGGTCCAAGCGCCCTCAAGAAGCTAAAACCAAGGTTCAAAAGGTTCAAGCTCCCTCAAGAAGCTAAAACGAAGGTTCAGAAGGTTTAACTTCCTCAAGAAGCTAAAATAAGGGTTCAAAAGGTTCAAGCTTCCTCAAGAAGCTAAAACAAAGGTTCGAAAGGTTCAAGCTGTCCAAAAACCGTGCCAAACGGAGAAAGTTAAGCGGTCCCGAACCGAGGCGCACGACCGACGGCTCCGAAAACCGGAAAATGGTCTCCAAACGGGAACAGTGGTCTAGGACCACGAAAAGTAGCCTACGGCCACTGAGAGATGGTCTACGAAACCTCTCCCTCCCTTCGGGGACAGAAAACAGAACCTGGTTCACAAATCGAGGCAAAGCACAAAAGACTCGAGGTCAGGAGGTAAGGCTCTCAGCCGAAACTCCGTAACCTCAGAACGAGCACAACATCCGCAATCACCGGTGGTGTTAAAGGCCAAGAACAAACACCCTCTCTAATCCTAGAATGTAGAGATATAGAGAGATATATGTGCTTTTCCTTAGACAAATTTTTTTCAACCTCTCTAAAGGAGTGGGAGGCCCTCTCTTATAGAGAAACAAGAGGGTTCAAGCTTCTTGGAGAAGCTAGAGCAAAGGTTCAAGCTTCTTAGAGAAGTTAGAGCAAAGGTTCAAAAGTTTCAAGCTTCTTGGAGAAGCTAGAGCAAAGGGTTAAGCTTCTTGGAGAAGCTAGAGCAAAGGTTCAAAAGGATCAAGCTTCCTTAAGAAGCTAAAACGAAGGTTCAAAAGGTTCAAGCTTCCTCAAGAAGCTAAAACGAAGGTTCAAAATGTTCAAGCTTCCTCAAGAAGCCAACACAAGGGTTCAAAAGGTTCAAGCTCCCTCAAGAAGCTAAAACGAAGCTTCAAAAGGTTCAAGCTCCCTCAAGAAGCTAAAACGAAGGTTCAAAAGGTTCAAGCTCCGTCAGGAAACTAAAACGAAGGTTCAGAAGGTTCAACTTCCTCAAGAAGCTAAAACCAAGGTTCAATAGGTTCAAGCTTCCTCGGAGAAGCCAGAGCAAAGGTTCAGAAGGTTCAAGCTCCCTCAAGAAGCTAAAACAAAGGTTCAAAAGGTTCACGCTCCCTCAGGAAACTAAAACAAAGGTTCAGAAGGTTCAACTTCCTCAAGAAGCTAAAACCAGGGTTCAAAAGGTTCAAGCTTCCTCGGAGAAGCTAGAGCAATGGTTCAAAAGGTTAAAGCTTCCTCAAGAGGCTAAAACGAAGGTTCAAAAGGTTTCAAGCTTCCTCAAGAAGCTAAAACGGAGGTTGAAAAGTTCAAAATTTCAAGCTTCCTCAAGAAGCCAAAACAGGGGTTCAAAAGGTTCAAGCTCCCTTAACAGGCTAAAACGAAGGTTCAAAAGTTTCAAGCTCCCTCAAGAAGCTAAAACGAAGGTTCAAAAGGTTCAGGCTCCCTCAGGAAGCTAAAACGAAGGTTCAGAAGGATCAACTTCGTCAAGAAACTAAAACCAGGGTTCAAAAGGTACAAGCTCCCTCAAGAAGCTAAAACGATGGTTCAAAAGGTCCAAGCGCCCTCAAGAAGCTAAAACCAAGGTTCAAAAGGTTCAAGCTCCCTCAAGAAGCTAAAACGAAGGTTCAAAAGGTTTAACTTCCTCAAGAAGCTAAAATAAGGGTTCAAAAGGTTCAAGCTTCCTCAAGAAGCTAAAACGAAGGTTCAAAAGGTTCAAGCTGTCCAAAAACTATGCCAAACGGAGAAAGTTAAGCGGTCCCGAACCGAGGCGCACGACCGACGGCTTCGAAAACCGAAAAATGGTCTCCAAACGGGAACAGTGGTCTACGACCACGAAAAGTAGCCTACGGCCACTGAGAGATGGTCTACGAAACCTCTCCCTCCCTTCGGGGAGAGAAAACAGAACCTGGTTCGCAAATCGAGGCAAAGAACAAAAGAGTCCCGAGGTCCGGAGGTAAGGCTCTCAGCCGAAACTCCGTAACCTCAGAACGAGCACAACATGCGCAATCACCGGTGGTGTTAAAGGGCAAGAACAAACACCCTCTCTAAGCCTAGAATTTAGAGATATAGAGAAATATATGTGCTTTTCCTTAGACAAATTTTTTTCAACCTCTCTAAAGGAGAGGGAGGCCCTCTCTTATAGAGAAACAAGAGGGTTCAAGCTTCTTGGAGAAGCTAGAGCAAAAGGTTCAAGCTTCTTAGAGAAGCTAGAGCAAAGGTTCAAAAGTTTCAAGCTTCTTGGAGAAGCTAGAGCAAAGGGTTCAAGCTTCTTGGAGAAACTAGAGCAAAGGTTCAAAAGCTTCAAGCTTCCTCAAGAAGCTAAAACGAAGGTTCAAAAGGTTCAAGCTTCCTCAAGAAGCTAAAACGAAGGTTCAAATGGTTCAAGCTTCCTCAAGAAGCCAAAACGAGGCTTCAAAAGGTTCAAGCTCCCTCAAGAAGCTAAAACGAAGGTTCAAAAGGTTCAAGCTCCCTCAAGAAGCTAAAACGAAGGTTCAAAAGGTTCAAGCTCCCTCAGGAAACTAAAACGAAGGTTCAGAAGGTTCAACTTCCTCAAGAAGCTAAAACCAGGGTTCAAAAGGTTCAAGCTTCCTCGGAGAAGCTAGAGCAAAGGTTCAGAAGGTTCAAGCTTCCTCAAGAAGCTAAAACCAGGGTTCAAAAGGTTCAAGCTTCCTCAAGAAGCTAAAACGAAGGTTGAAAAGTTCAAAATTTCAAGCTTCCTCAAGAAGCCAAAATAGGGGTTCAAAAGGTTCAAGCTCCCTCAAGAGGCTAAAACGAAGGTTCAAAAGGTTCAAGCTCCCTCAAGAAGCTAAAACGAAGGTTCAAAAGGTTCAATCTCCCTCAAGAAGCTAAAACGAAGGTTCAGAAGGTTCAACTTCGTCAAGAAGCTAAAACCAGGGTTCAAAAGGTTCAAGCTCCCTCAGGAAGCTAAAACGAAGGTTCAGAAGGTTCAACTTCGTCAAGAAGCTAAATCAGGGTTCAAAAGGTTCAAGCTCCCTCAAGAAGCTAAAACGATGGTTCAAAAGGTCCAAGAGCCCTCAAGAAGCTAAAACCAAGGTTCAAAACGTTCAAGCTCCCTCAAGAAGTTAAAACGAAGGTTCAGAAGGTTTAACTTCCTCAAGAAGCTAAAATAAGGGTTCAAAAGGTTCAAGCTTCCTCAAGAAGCTAAAACGAAGGTTCAAAAGGTTCAAGCTGTCCAAAAACTATGCCAAACGGAGAAAGTTAAGCGGTCCCGAACCGAGGCGCATGACCGACGGCTCCGAAAACCGAAAAATGGTCTCCAAACGGGAACAGTGGTATAAGACCACGAAAAGTAGCCTACGGCCACTGAGAGATGGTCTACGAAACCTCTCCCTCCCTTCGGGGAGAGAAAACAGAACCTGCTTCGCAAATCGAGGCAAAGCACAAAAGAGTCCCGAGGTCTGGAGGTAAGGCTCTCAGCCGAAACTCCGTAACCTCAGAACGAGCACAACATGCGCAATCACCGGTGGTGTTAAAGGCCAAGAACAAACACCCTCTCTAAGCCTAGAATGTAGAGATATAGAGAGATATATGTGCTTTTCCTTAGACAAATTTTTTTCAACCTCTCTAAAGGAGAGGGAGGCCCTCTCTTATAGAGAAACAAGAGGGTTCAAGCTTCTTGGAGAAGCTAGAGCAAAAGGTTCAAGCTTCTTAGAGAAGCTAGAGCAAAGGTTCAAAAGTTTCAAGCTTCTTGGAGAAGCTAGAGCAAAGGTTCAAAAGGTTCAAGCTTCCTCAAGAAGCTAAAACGAAGGTTCAAAAGGTTCAAGCTCCGTCAGGAAACTAAAACGAAGGTTCCGAAGGTTCAAGCCCCCTCAAGAAGCTAAAACGAAGGTTCAAAAGGTTCAGCTTCCTCAAGAAGCTAAAATCAGGGTTCAAAAGGTTCAAGCTCCCTCGGAGAAACTAGAGCAAAGGTTCAGAAGGTTCAAACTTCATCAAGAAGCTAAAGCCAGGGTTCAAAAGGTTCAAGCTTCCTCAAGAAGCTAAAACGAAGGTTGAAACGTTCAAAATTTCAAGCTTCCTCAAGAAGCCAAACCAGGGGTTCAAAAGGTTCAAGCTCCCTCAAGAGGCTAAAACGAAGGTTCAAAAGGTTCAAGCTCCCTCAAGAAGCTAAAACGAAGGTTCAAAAGGTTCAGGCTCCCTCAGGAAGCTAAAACGAAGGTTCAGAAGGTTCAACTTCGTCAAGAAGCTGAAACCAGGGTTCAAAAGTTTCAAGCTCCCTCAAGAAGCTAAAATGAAGGTTCAAAAGGTCCAAGCGCCCTCAAGAAGCTAAAACCAAGGTTCCAAAGGTTCAAGCTCCCTCAAGAAGCGAAAACGAAGGTTCAGAAGGTTTAACTTCCTCAAGAAGCTAAAATAAGGGTTCAAAAGGTTCAAGCTTCCTCAAGAAGCTAAAACAAAGGTTCAAAAGGTTCAAGCTGTACAAAAATCGTGCCAAACGGAGAAAGTTAAGCGGTCCCGAACCGAGGCGCACGACCGACGGCTCCGAAAACCGGAAAATGGTCTCCAAACGGGAACCGTGGTCTACGACCACCAAAAGTAGCCTACGGCCACTGAGAGATGGTCTACGAAACCTCTCCCTCCCTTCGGGGAGAGAAAACAGAACTTGGTTCGCAAATCGAGGCAAAGCACAAAAGAGTCCCGAGGTCCGGAGGCAAGGCTCTCAGCCGAAACTCCGTAACCTCAGAACGAGCACAACATGCGCAATCACCGGTGGTGTTAAAGGCCACGAACAAACACCCTCTCTAAGCCTAGAATTTAGAGATATAGAGAGATATATGTGCTTTTCCTTAGACAATATTTTTCAACCTCTCTAAAGGAGAGGGAGGCCCTCTCTTATCGAGAAACAAGAGGGTTCAAGCTTCTTGGAGAAGCTAGAGCAAAAGGTTCAAGCTTCTTAGAGAAGCTAGAGCAAAGGTTCAAAAGTTTCAAGCTTCTTGGAGAAGCTAGAGCAAAGGGTTCAAGCTTCTTGGGGAAGCTAGAGCAAAGGTTCAAAAGGTTCAAGCTTCCTCAAGAAGCTAAAACGAAGGTTCAAAAGGTTCAATCTTCCTCAAGAAGCTAAAACGAAGGTTCAAAAGGTTCAAACTTCCTCAAGAAGCCAAAACAAGGGTGCAAAAGGTTCAAGCTCCCTCAAGAAGCTAAAACGAATGTTCAAAAGGTTCAAGCACCCTCAAGAAGCTAAAACGAAGGTTCAAAAGGTCCAAGCTCCCTCAGGAAACTAAAACGATGGTTCAGAAGGTTCAACTTCCTCAAGAAGCTAAAACCAGGGTTCAAAAGGTTCAAGCTTCCTCGGAGAAGCTAGAGCAAAGATTCAGAAGGTTCAAGCTTCCTCAAGAAACTAAAACGAAGGTTCAAAAGGTTCAAGCTTCCTCAAGAAGCTGAAACGGAGGTTGAAAAGTTCAAAATTTCAAGCTTCCTCAAGAAGCCAAAATAGGGGTTCAAAAGGTTCAAGCTCCCTCAAGAGGCTAAAACGAAGGTTCAAAAGGTTCAAGCTCCCTCAAGAAGCTAAAACGAAGGTTCAAAAGGTTCAAGCTCCCTCAGGAAGCTAAAATGAAGGTTCAGAAGGTTCAACTTCGTCAAGAAGCTAAAACCCGGGTTCAAAAGGTTCAAGCTCCCTCATGAAGCTAAAACGATGGTTCAAAAGGTCCAAGCGCCCTTTTGGAGATATATTCCATCACATTCTGATGGTTGACCGCCCCTTGAACATTGGGATGGAAATGGCGATTAGTTCGATCGTGAGAAACGTCGAAGAACCGTTCATTCTGGGTCTGAAAACGGAATGGAAATTGGACAAGACCATGGAGATGTGGTTGCCCGTCCTCATGTAATTCATGTGCAACCCTCACATAATTTGGTGGTCTGGCTGTGAACAACTCCCTAATTTTCTCTAATAATCTCTCTTTGGGTATGGAACATTGGGCATATGTGAGGAATATGTTTTTATTTTGGACTCTAAAACGACGTCGTACTGATGCCATAACTCACTCTCTATGACGTCACTAACTCTCTCGGATGACGTAAGTCACTCTCCCAAAAACTATACTGCTGGAAGAGAGTTAGGGAGTGAGTTATATAGGTGCCCAGGAGCGTCCCACTAATATTACCTGGGACGCTCCCCCCGCGCCACGTGTCGTCCCCCGATTGGTGCTCCCTTCCGCATTTTGAGGCGTGTTGTCGGCTAGTGTCTCCGCTCCGCGCCCAGATCTGCGGCCAGGATTAAAAGTTGAAAAAGGCAAGCGCCGCTCCCAGATCTGCGGACAGGATTAAAAATCGAAAAAGGCAAGCGCATGCGGGATTTTATTATATAATCCAAAATAATTGGGGAGTTTGAATTATTTTGTAAATGGATCCCGCAGATCTAGGCCAATTTAGGCGGTTGATTTTAAAATACGAGCCGGATTTATTACTGCTGCACTGGTCCTTGTTGGTCGTCGGCGAAAACAACGCCGAAAATTTAATCCGGCTCATCAACGCCTTACAGCGGCAAGAAGATGCTCTATTCGCCGGTCTGAAAGCGGTTTCCGAATTAGAAACCCAGGCGACGGCTCCATCCATGCATACGATGGAGCGCTGTAGAGATACAGATACGGCCGCTGATTATTATTACGATACTGCGCCTTATCCAGATGAGGTCAATGATCATAAAAAAAATTGTAAATGATTTTTTTGTAAATTTTTTGTGTGCAATAAAATTTGGGCCTTCTCTGTAGTGTCCACTTCTTTCATAGAGCAATTTAATGGGCCTATGTTTATTGGGCCGCGTCGCTTATTTGATGGGCCTATGTTTCTCTCTAACTCTCTCCGTCCCTCTCTCTTTTTTTCTAGGAACTAATTAGCTCAGGCAACGAACAGTTTCATTAGCTTAAGTGGCCAAGTTTAACTCAAACTAATCTTGCTGAGCCTCCGGAAAAGAGATTTTACTCAGTAATTGTGCAAAACCGTATTAGTCTAACTTATGCATCTCATTTAAAGTTTTCTAAATCACATGAGTATTCAATTCTCAAGTCCAAGAGGATGAACTTGAATTCCCTTTAATTTTCATCCTCATTCCCTTTCTTTTCTCTAACTTTCTCTCCTACCACTCAAGAAGAAAGTTTTCCTCTAACTCTCTCCGTCCTTCTCCGACCTTTTGAACAGTTTCCTCTAACTCTCTCCGTCGTGGTGGTGCCGGTGGTAGCAGATCCAACGATGAACAACGTTCTTGGGCAAATGTTACCGCTGCATCTACCCGTTCAAATATAAAGCTCAGGTATATTCCTCCTACAACTTTTGAGGACAGTGTTGTTGTGAATATGCCTTCGAGAAATGATCCGCTAGAGAAATGGGACTCTTGCCTTGTGGGTTATTTTGTTGATAAGGGAGTAGGTTACAACTATCTGCGTAATAGTGCCTTTGGACTGTGGAAAGCTAAGGGTCTCAAGGAGGTAAGAACCAATGGGGATGGGTTCATGTTTTTTATCTTTGATACCCCAGATTGTTGTAGAGAAGTCCTTGAAGGAGGCCCGTGGTACATAGGTGGTTATCTCCTTATTCTGAAACAATGGAAAAGGATGATGAAACTAACTAAAGATAAATCAACCAAAATTCCTGTCTGGGTGAAGTTTTTTAACATTCCTTTGGAATATTGGGATCCTGATGGTTTGAGTAGGATTGCCAGTGCCATTGGTAACCCTCTTTTCATGGATCAGCTTACGGCTCGGGGTAGTAGGGTGGCTTTTGCTAGAGTCTGTGTGGAAATTGAGGCCACCGCAAAACTGCCTACCTACTTCCAAATTAGGCATGATGACGAGGCTGTTCTCATCCGAGCTGAATATCAGGGACTGCCATCCAGGTGTCAACACTGTCAAATATTTGGACACAGCACTGAAAAGTGTGTGTCAAAACAAGTGGCTCAGTTGATTTCCCTGCAGAAGACCTCCGAGGAAAATGTCAATGCTCATGAAGAAGGCTGGACCACTGTTCAAGCTAAGGGTAAGAGGAAGGTGGGTGAACCTGAGTTGGAAACCATTCCAGAAGTGGAGACCGACCCTGTCCCAGTCCCAGTTCCTGTTTCTCTGACTACAGGGGTGGATAACCAAATCCCAGCTCCAATCCCAGAACCTGCAACCACAGTGGTAGATTCATCTGATCAATCTCTTGACACTCAAGAGATTTCGGCTGACAAGAGCTCATCCGGGGAAGAGCAGAGTTCTGAAAGTAGCGATGTGGATAGATTTCAAAAGAAGGTTTTCGAGATTGCTAAGCTGGTGGCTCCAGTTACTGCTGAAGTGTTGGACACAGTGATTAAGGAAACTAAGGCGGGAAAGGTGCAATCTAGTTCTGCTACACCATCCCAACATGTGAAGAATAAGCCCTCTGGCAAAGGCAGCAGCAGCCAGAGGAAGAAGAAGAGGTAACTCAGGTTTAGTTGGTTGTGGGTTTTTTGTCACTCTCTCTTTTTGTCTCCCAATGAATGTAAAAATTGCTTCGTGGAATGTTAGAGGATTGAATGATCCTTCTAAACAAAAAGAAGTTAAAAATTTTGTGCTTAAAGAAAATATTCATGTCATGGGGGTTTTGGAAACTAAAATAAAACAGTCAAATGAGAGTAGTATTTGTGTTAAATGTTTTGGTCAATGGTCTTTGCTCTCTAACTCACAACCAACTAAAACTGGTAGAGTTTGGGTGTGCTGGAACAATGTTTTTTGTGATGTTCAAATGCTTTCAATGTCTAATCAGCATATTTTGTGTAAAGTTGTTGAATTGGCCTCAAATGAAATTTTTTATGCAACTTTTGTTTATGCTGAAAATAAGCACACTCTGAGAAAGGTTTTTTTTGAATCTATGTATGATATCTCCCGTGTTAAATCCAAAGCTCCCTGTGTTTTTCTGGGTGATTTTAATGCTATTAGATACCAGCAGGAGAAAATTGGGGGGGCTCCTAATTGGACAAATGAAAATGAGGAATTTAATACCTATGTGAATGCCTCTGAGTTGGCTGACCTATCTTATGGTGGTTGCCAATTCACCTGGGCTAACAAAAGGAGTGAGGGGGCTTATATAGCTACTAAAATTGATAGAGTCCTGGTTAATGAGATGTGGTTGGACAAATTTCCTGAGGCTACAGCCAATTTTCTTCCTTCTGGTATTTCTGATCATTCGCCTGCTGTGGTCAATATCAGTGCCTCCAAGACTTCTTTTAAGAAGCCTTTCAAATACTTTGATTTCTGGTCTCAACACCCAGATTTTCTGAGTACAATTTCTAACACTTATATTCGGGGTGTTCCTATGTTCAGGGTCTGTCAAAAACTTAGACAACTTAAAGCTAGCCTGAAGCTTTTGAACAAGAAGGATTTTAGTGACATATCTACTCGTGTTCAAATTGCTAAGGTTAACTTGGATCATATTCAATATAAACTGGATAAGGATCCTGTGAATAATAGGTTGCAAGTTCAGGAGAGAGAGGATTTGAAAAAATACATTGAGCTTAGTAAATTAGAAGAAAGTCTTGCTCTCCAAAAATCCAGAGTGCAATGGCTTGGCCTAGGGGACAGAAATAGTAAATTCTTTTTTAGATCTGTGAAGAGTAATATCAACAGAGGGAAAATTCTGAGTGTTGATATGGGTGATGGCACTAGGTCTACCAATAGTTCTGTTATCCACACCTCTTTTATCAATTTTTATACCAATTTATTTGGTACGCCTTCTGTGGATCAGTATAATGGTTTTGAGAGAATCCATTCTTTGGTGGAAAAAAAAGTTTCTCTCTCTCAATCTGCTTTGATGTCCAGGCCTGTATCTGAGACTGAAATCAAGGAGGTTTTTTGGTCTCAAGGCCAATAAAGCTCCTGGCCCTGATGGGTATTCAGCTGGTTTTTTCAAAAGCTCTTGGGATATTGTCGGGAAGGAGGTTACTCTTGCCATCAAATCTTTTTTTGACTCTGGTAAACTTCTCTCGGAGATAAATAGCACCATCATTGCTCTTATTCCTAAAATCCCTAATCCTATGAATGTTGGTGACTATAGACCTATATCTTGCTGCAACACCATCTACAAATGCATTGCCAAGATTATAGCTAACAGAGTCAAACTGGTCCTTCCTGATCTGATTGACCCTGTGCAATCTGCTTTTGTCCAGGGTAGAAGAATCTCGGACAATATTTTCTTGTCCCAGGAGATCATGAGAGGTTACCACCGGAGTTCCAAAACTCCGAAGTGTGCTATGAAAGTGGACATTATGAAAGCCTACGATACTGTGAGATGGGATTTCATTCTTGACATTCTCACTGCTATGGGCTTCCCTCCTTGCATGATAAACTGGATCAAAGCCTGTATGACTAGTCCTTCTTTCTCCATCTGCATTAATGGGAGTCTTCATGGGTATTTTAAAGGGGCTAGGGGGCTTAGGCAAGGAGACCCTATGTCCCCTTATCTTTTTGTGCTGGCTATGGAGATTTTGGCTAGAATCCTGGCTGAAAAATCCAAGAGTCCTCTTTTTAAATTCCATTGGAGATGCGAGAAGACTAGAATTGTTAATCTGTGTTTTGCTGATGACCTTATGATTTTCTGTAAAGGGGATCCGGGATCTGTAAATCTCATCATGCAGGGTTTGGAGGAGTTTAGGAACCTTTCCGGTCTTACTCCTAATTCTAATAAGAGCAATATCTATTTTTCTGGGTGTAGTAATGAGCTTAAAGCTAATATTTTGCATATTGCCAATTTCGCTGAGGGATCCCTCCCTGTGAAATATTTGGGTGTGCCTTTGATTACCACGAAGCTTAAAGCTTATGACTGCCAAACCCTGGTTGATAGGATGACTAAAAGGATCAAAAGCTGGACCAATAAATTGCTATCTTATGCTGGAAGAGCCCAACTCATCCAGTCTATTCTTTTCTCGATGCAAGTTTATTGGTCTTCCATTTTTATCCTTCCTAAGCGGGTTATCCGCGACATTGAATCCCTTCTAAGATCCTTCTTTTGGTCTGGGACGGAGCTGAAAAAGCATAGTGCTAAAATTGCTTGGAAGAACATTTGTCAACCTAAAAATGAGGGCGGGCTTGGTTTTAAGGATATGGAGGTTTGGAATAGAGCGGCCATAGCTAAACATATTTGGTATTTGTTTTCTGGTGGGGAATGCTCTATGTGGTGTCAATGGGTTAAGTCCTACTTACTTAAGGGTAAGAGTTTTTGGGGTGTTAAGTTGCCTAGTGATCCTTCCTGGGTTTGGAGAAAACTTCTGTCCCTTAGGGCCTTAATTTTCCCTATCATCAAATTCAAAATTGGAAATGGTGATAATGTTTTCCTTTGGCATGATAATTGGCACCCTTTAGGTTCACTTGTGTGTCGGTATGGCCCTAGGATTTTGTATGACACTAACCTTTCAGATTGCACAAAGGTTAGTTCTATTGTTATGGGTGATTCTTGGAATTGGCCCCTTCCCAACTCTTGGGAGATACAGGATTGGATTGCTGCCACTCCTCCTTCTCTCAAACCTTCCCTTGATCCCCTGACATTCCTGTGTGGAGTTTGACTGCTGATGGTTCTTTTTCCATCCACTCTGCTTGGGATTGTTGGAGGGACAAGGGTCCAAAAGTTGCTTGGTCTAAACTCATTTGGGGTCCTCCTGTTATTCCTCGGGTTAGTTTCATTGTTTGGCTGGCCATTCATGAGAGGTTAAACACTGGAGATAGGCTTCAACTTTTGGTATTCTCACTAGTCCTAGCTGCCCTCTGTGTCTTGCCCCTGAGGAGAACCACTCCCATCTATTTTTTAGGTGTACCTACTCCTCTAGGATCTGGGCTGCTATCCAAGATAAGTGTAATTCCAACTGGCCTTCTCTGCCTTGGTTGGATATGGTTGAGTTTGCTACTAAATCCATTAATGGCAATTCTTTGAAAACTGTGATTTTGAAACTATCTTTTCTCTGCACTATCTACCACATTTGGATGGAGAGAAATAGTAGAATCTTTAGTAAGGTTTTCAAACCTGAAGAGGTTGTTACTAACTCTATCATCCAAATGGTTAGGGGCAGACTTCTATCAATGGAAAATCTGAAAACTTCTGCAGGTGACATTTGGTACCTGAGACAATGGAACTTGCCTCCTAAAATCTTGTTGCAATCCCAAGTTGCTGCTGCTGAGAGGAGGTTGAGTGGTGTGAGTTTACCTACATTGAGGGTTGAGTGATGGTGAGAAGATACTGAGGGGTTTTTCTAATGAGGTTGTTGTTTTGCAGATTCTATCAATTTGTCATGGATCCCACAGTATTACAAAATCTGGAGAACATGAAGGGAGGGTTGAGTGATGTGAGCCAGTATATTTGCTACAGCTTTTGTGGGTTGAGTGGGGGGAGGAAGTATATATGTTTTTTTCTAACCCTTAATATATATTATATATGTTTTGTGCAGGTGAATGGTGCTCCTAAGTACACAGTTCTGCTGGCTGGTATGAGTGAATTTGTGAAATGTGGGCCGAGTGATGAGAGACTTTATATAGAGTGGAGTGTTCTCCGTCACTGTGGGCCGAGTGTGGGGAGGCCCTATACTGAGTGCTTATTATTTCTTCTTCTCTATGATTCATTACATTGTTACGGGTACTCCTTTCTATTCTATGTTACAGGTATTGGGTCCGGCTGGGAGGTATATTTTGCTGCTTCCTATGAGGGCTTCAGATTGCATCGTGAAGTGTGTATATATGACGATGGTGATTCCATTTCAGCGTGGTGGTGTGTGGATGGCTGTACTCTGTATCATCTTGGCAAGGTTTCTTCGCTATGGGGTTATCCGAATTCAGTGTGGAGGTACGGGTGTGGATGCAAGCTGCGTCACCCGTGCAAGGTTCTTTCATGCTGGAAATGTTACGAGTCAATGGCTGCAAGGAGGTTGTTGGAGGAGTGTATATGTTTCGTGGTGATGGCTGCTCTTAGCGCCTGGCTACGCTACTTGAGAGTGTCAATCAGTTGTCTTCTTTATTATTTGTACATAATTTTCTTGGGTATTTTGGCCTACCTCTACGGGCTGTGTAGAAGGACTTGTGTGTGTTTTGTTATGTGGTTTTGTAAGCGTAGGAAGGACCTAATTTTGTTGGGCAATCTTGGCTTGGATGGTTCGGTGTGGGCTGCTGGCAGTTTGGTTTGTACAATGCCCATATCTATTACAGGACACGGTCTTTGTACAAATCGGCTAAGTAGCCACCTCCCATTGCCGTTTCGAGATATTAATGTTGCCTCTCTTGGTGTTGTATAGTTTGTGTTCTTTTTAGTTTTGATGTTGGGCTTCGGTGTAATGGGCCGAGGTTTGTTATGTTGTTTGGTAGGGCTTGTAATCTTGTAAATCTTTCTGTTTTATTTATTTCTTATTCACCCAAAAAAAAAAAATGCTCCCTCAAGAAGCTAAAACGAAGGTTCAAAAGGTTCAAGCTCCCTCAAGAAGCTAAAACGAAGGTTTAGAAGGTTCAGCTTCCTCAAGAAGCTAAAACCAGGGTTCAAAAGGTTCAAGCTTCCTCAGAGAAGCTAGAGCAAAGGTTCAAAAGGTTCAAGCTTCCTCAAGAAGCTAAAACGAAGGTTCAAAAGGTTCAAGCTTCCTCAAGAAACTAAAACGGAGGTTGAAAAGTTCAAAATTTCAAGCTTCCTCAAGAAGCCAAAACAGGGGTTCAAAAGGTTCAAGCTCCCTCAAGAGGCTAAAACGAAGGTTCAAAAGGTTAAAGCTCCCTCAAGAAGCTAAAACGAATGTTCAAAAGGTTCAGGCTCCCTCAAGAATCTAAAACGAAGGTTCAGAAGGTTCAACTTCGTCAAGAAGTCGGTGAGGGCTGCTGGTATTTTGATTTGTACTATGCCCATATCCATTACTGGACACGGTCGTTGTACATATCGGCTAAGAAGCCAATTCCTCTTGCCGTTTCGAGAATCCAATGTTGCCTCTCTTGGTGTTGAATAGTATGTTTTCTTTTTTGTTTTGGTGATGGGCTTCGGTGTAATGTGCCGAGGTTTGTTTGTGTTGTTTGGTAGGGCCTGGGGTATGCCCCTTGTAATCTTGTAAATCTTTCTGTTTTATTTTATTTCTTATTCACCCAAAAAAAAAACTTCGTCAAGAAGCTAAAACCAGGGTTCAAAAGGTTCAAGCTCCATCAAGAAGCTAAAACGAAGGTTCAAAAGGTCCAAGCGCCCTCAAGATGCTAAAACCAAGGTTCAAAAGGTTCAAGCTCCCTCAAGAAGCTAAAACGAAGGTTCAGAAGGTTTAACTTCCTCAAGAAGCTAAAATAAGGGTTCAAAAGGTTCAAGCTTCCTCAAGAAGCTAAAACGAAGGTTCAAAAGGTTCAAGCTGTCCAAAAACCGTGTCAAACGGAGAAAGTTAAGCGGTCCCGAACCGAGGCGCACGACCGACAGCTCCGAAAACCAGAAAATGGTCTCCAAACGGGAACAGTGGTCTATGACCACGAAAAGTAGCCTACGGCCACTGAGAGATGGTCTACGAAACCTCTCCCTCCCTTCGGGGAGAGAAAATAGAACCCGGTTCGCAAATCGAGGCAAAGAACAAAAGAGTCCCGAGGTCCAGAGGTAAGGTTCTCAGCCGAAACTCCGTAACCTCAGAACGAGGACAACATGCGCAATCACTGATGGTGTTAAAGGCCAAGAACAAACACCCCCTCTAAGCCTAGAATGCAGAGATATAGAAAGATATATGTGGTTTTCCTTAGACAAATTTTTTTCAACCTCTCTAAAGGAGAGGGAGGCCCTCTCTTATAGAGAAACAAGGGGTTTCAAGCTTCTTGGAGAAGCTAGAGCAAAAGGTTCAAGCTTCGTAGAGAAGCTAGAGCAAAGGTTCAAAAGTTTCAAGCTTCTTGGAGAAGCTAGAGCAAAGGGTTCAAGCTTCTTGGAGAAGCTAGAGCAAAGGTTCAAAAGGTTCAAGCTTCCTCAAGAAGCTAAAACGAAGGTTCAAAAGGTTCAAGCTTCCTCAAGAAGCTAAAACGAAGGTTCAAAAGGTTCAAGCTTCCTCAAGAAGCAAAAACAAGGGTTCAAAAGGTTCAAGCTCCCTCAAGAAGCTAAAACAAAGGTTCAAAAGGTTCAAGCTCCCTCAAGAAGCTAAAACGAAGGTTCAAAAGGTTCAAACTTCCTCAGGAAACTAAAACGAAGGTTCAGAAGGTTCAACTTCCTCAAGAAGCTAAAACCAGGGTTCAAAAGGTTCAAGCTTCCTCGGAGAAGTTAGAGCAAAGATTCAAAAGGTTCAAGCTTCCTCAAGAAGCTAAAACGAAGGTTCAAAATGTTCAAGCTTCCTCAAGAAGCTAAAACGAAGGTTGAAAAGTTCAAAGTTTCAAGCTTCCTCAAGAAGCCAAAACAGGGGTTCAAAAGGTTCAATCTCCCTCAAGAGGCTAAAACGAAGGTTCAAAAGGTTCAAGCTCCCTCAAGAAGCTAAAACGAGGGTTCAAAAGGTTCAGGCTCCCTCAGGAATCTAAAACGAAGGTTCAGAAGGTTCAACTTCGTCAAGAAGCTAAAATCAGGGTTCAAAACGTTCAAGCTCCCTCAAGAAGCTAAAACGAAGCTTCAAAAGGTCCAAGCACCCTCAAGAAGCGAAAACCAAGGTTAGAAGGTTCACGCTCTCTCAAGAAGTTAAAACGAAGGTTCAGAAGGTTTAACTTCCTCAAGAAGCTAAAATAAGGGTTCAAAGGGTTCAAGCTTCCTCAAGAAGCTAAAACGAAGGTTCAAAAGGTTTAAGCTGTCCAAAAACCGTGCCAAACGGAGAAAGTTAAGCGGTCCCGAACCGAGGCGCACGACCGACGGCTCCGAAAATCAGAAAATGGTCTCCAAATGGGAACAGTGGTCTACGACCACGAAAAGTAGCCTACGGCCACTGAGAGATGGTCCACGAAATAAATTCCCCTTCTTGGAGCCCAAGCAAGAATAGTTCAGAATTGAACACTTAGGTGATTCGGAAAACATTAAACGAGTCGCTTAAGTTGAATTCATATCGTTAAGCTACTGTTACTCAATAAATTCCCCTTCTTGGAGCCCAAGCAAGAATAGTTTTAGTTGAACTTGAGCTAATGAAACTATTAGTTGTCCAAGCGAATTAGTTCCTAGAACAAAAAGAGAGATGGTTGGAGAAGGACGGAGAGAGTTAGAGAGAAACTTTCTTCTTGAGAGCTTGAGGAGAAAGTTAGAGAAATGAAAGGGAAATAGGATGGAAATTAAAGCGAATTCAAATTCAGCCTTTTGGACTTGAGAATTGAACACTTAGGTGATTTAGAAAATATAAAACGAGTTGCTTAAGTTAAGCTAATATCGTCAGGCTACAGTCGCTCAGTAAAATCGCTTTCTTAAACGAGTCGCTCCAGTTAAACTTATATCGCTAAGCAGCTGTTACTCAATAAACTCTCTTTCTTGGAGGCTAAGCAAGAATAGTTTTAGTTAAACTTGAGCAAATGAAACTATTAGTTCTCTAAGACAATTAGTTCCTAGAACAAAAGAGAGAAGGTTGGAGAAGGACGGAGAGAGTTACAGAGAAACTTTCTTCTTGAGAGGTTGGGGAGAAAGTTAGAGAAATGAAAGGGAAATAGAATGAAAATTAAAGCGAATTCAATTTCCCCCTTTTGGACTTGAGAATTGAAAACCTAGGTGATTTGGAAAACATGAAATGAGTTGCTTAAGTTGGACTAATGTCGTTAAGCTACAATTGCCCAGTAAAATCTCTTTCTTAGTGGCTAAGCAAGATTAGTTTGAGTTAAACTTTGCCACCCTAAGCTAATGAAACTATTGGTTGCCTAGGGCAATTAGTTCCAATAGCAAAAAAGAGAAGGCGGGAGAAGGACGGAGAGAGTTAGAGAAAAGCTTTCTTCTTGAGAGCAGAATGAGAATGTTGGGGAAAAGAAAGGGAAATGGGATGAAAATAAAAGGGAATTCTAATTCAACCTTTTGTACCTGAGAATTGAACGCAAAGGCGATTTAGAGAACCATAAATGACGTGCTTAAGTTAAACTAATATCGTTAAGTTACAATTACACTCTACTAAAATCTCTTTCTTGGAGGCTAAGCGAGATTAGTTTGAGCTAAACATGGCCACCTAAGCTAGTGGAACTATTATTTGCCAAAGCTAATTAGTTACAAGAACAAAATAGAGAACGCTCGAGAAGGACAGAGAGAGTTTTGAGAAGCCTTATTCTTGTGTGCTAGAAGAGAAAGTTAGAGAAAAGAAAGCGAAATAGGATGAAATTTAAAGGGAATTCAAATTCGCCCTTTCGCACTTGAGAATTGAACACAAAGGTGATTTAGAGAACCTTAAATGAGGTGCTTAAGGTAAACTAATATCGTTAAGTTACAATTACTCGGTAAAATCTCTTTCTTGGAGGCCAAGCAAGATTAGTTTGAGCTAAACATGGCCACTTAAGCTAGTGAAACTATTACTTGCCGAAGCGAATTAGTTACAAGAAGAAAATAGAGAACGTTCGAGAAGGACGGAGAGAGGTTACTTTCTTCTTGTGTGCTAGAAGAGAAAAGAGAAAGTTTGAGAAAAGAAAACGAAACAGGATGAAATTTAAAGGGAATTCAAATTCTTTTTTTTTTTTTGGGTAAGTAAGTAATAAAATAAAAACAATAAAGTTTACAAGTTTACAAGGGGCATACCCCAGGCACGCCCAAACAACAATGAAAAAGCATATATAACCCAGAAAACAACCACTACACCCCTAAGAAATGAGGTAAACAAGAAACTGAAAACACAAAACAAAAGAACCCAACTTTGCCCATATATCCTTTTGTCCCCAAATAACCCCTACCATCAGAGATAATTGATGGAAACTTGGGGTGGATATATGGGCAAAGATACAAATAAACACCACAATGCTATTTAAACATGACAAACAAACACACAAAGCTACAACCCACAAGACTGACCAAAAGGATAGCCACCCCCACAAGCCGCCAGTCTCTACCGAAGATTAGCACATGGAATCCAGTAAGCCTTCCAAGGGAATTCAAATTCAGCCTTTTGGACTTCAGAATTGAACACTTAGGTGATTCGGAAAACATTAAACGAGTCGCTTAAGTTGAATTCATATCGTTAAGCTACTGTTACTCAATAAATTCCCCTTCTTGGAGCCCAAGCAAGAATAGTTTTAGTTGAACTTGAGCTAATGAAACTATTAGTTGTCCAAGCGAATTAGTTCCTAGAACAAAAAAGAGAGAAGGTTGGAGAAGGACGGAGAGAGTTAGAGAGAAACTTTCTTCTTGAGAGCTTGAGGAGAAAGTTAGAGAAATGAAAGGGAAATAGGATGGAAATTAAAGCGAATTCAAATTCAGCCTTTTGGACTTGAGAATTGAACACTTAGGTGATTTAGAAAATATAAAACGAGTTGCTTAAGTTAAGCTAATATCGTCAGGCTACAGTCGCTCAGTAAAATCGCTTTCTTAGAGGCTAAGCAAGATTAGTTTGAGTTAAACTTGGCCACCCTAAGCTAATGAAACTATTGGTTGCCTAAGGCAATTGGTTCCAATAGAAAAAAAAAAAGAAAAAAAAAAAAAAGAGAGAGAAGGCGGGAGAAGGACGGAGAGAGTTAGAGAAAAGCTTTCTTCTTGCGAACAGAATGAGAGAGTTAGGGAAAAGAAAGGGAAACAGGATGAAAATAAAAGGGAATTCTAATTCATCCTTTGGTACTTTAGAATTGAACACAAAGGCGATTTAAAGAACCTCAAACAACGTGCTTAAGTTAAACTAGTATCGTTAAGTTACAATTACTCAGCAAAAAATCTCTCTCTCGGAGTAAACAAGATTAGTTTGAGCAAAACATGGCCACTTAAGCTAGTGAAACTATTATTTGCCAAAGCTAATTAGTTATGAGAACAAAATAGAGAACGCTCGAGAAGGACGGAGAGAGAGTGTTTGAGAAACCTTATTCTTGTGTGCTAGAAGAGAAAGTTAGAGAAAAGAAAGCGAAATAGGAGGAAATTGAAAGGGAATTCAAATTCAACCATTTGGATTTCAGAACTGAACACTTAGGTGATTCGGAAAACATTAAACGAGTCGCTCCAGTTAAACTTATATCGCTAAGCAGCTGTTACTCAATAAACTCTCTTTCTTGGAGGCTAAGCAAGAATAGTTTTAGTTAAACTTGAGCAAATGAAACTATTAGTTCTCTAAGACAATTAGTTCCTAGAACAAAAGAGAGAAGGTTGGAGAAGGACGGAGAGAGTTACAGAGAAACTTTCTTCTTGAGAGGTTGGGGAGAAAGTTAGAGAAATGAAAGGGAAATAGAATGAAAATTAAAGCGAATTCAAATTCCTCCTTTTGGACTTGAGAATTGAAAACCTAGGTGATTTGGAAAACATGAAATGAGTTGCTTAAGTTGGACTAATGTCGTTAAGCTACAATTGCCCAGTAAAATCTCTTTCTTAGTGGCTAAGCAAGATTAGTTTGAGTTAAACTTTGCCACCCTAAGCTAATGAAACTATTGGTTGCCTAGGGCAATTAGTTCCAATAGCAAAAAAGAGAAGGCGGGAGAAGGACGGAGAGAGTTAGAGAAAAGCTTTCTTCTTGAGAGCAGAATGAGAATGTTGGGGAAAAGAAAGGGAAATGGGATGAAAATAAAAGGGAATTCTAATTCAACCTTTTGTACCTGAGAATTGAACGCAAAGGCAATTTAGAGAACCATAAATGACGTGCTTAAGTTAAACTAATATCGTTAAGTTACAATTACTCCGTAAAATCTCTTTCTTGGAGGCTAAGTGAGATTAGTTTGAGCTAAACATGGCCACTTAAGCTAGTGAAACTATTACTTGCCGAAGCGAATTAGTTACAAGAAGAAAATAGAGAACGTTCGAGAAGGACGGAGAGAGGTTACTTTCTTCTTGTGTGCTAGAAGAGAAAAGAGAAAGTTTGAGAAAAGAAAACGAAACAGGATGAAATTTAAAGGGAATTCAAATTCAGCCTTTTGGACTTCAGAATTGAACACTTAGGTGATTCGGAAAACATTAAACGAGTCGCTTAAGTTGAATTCATATCGTTAAGCTACTGTTACTCAATAAATTCCTTTCTTCTTGTAACTAATTCGCTTCGGCAAGTAATAGTTTCACTAGCTTAAGTGGCCATGTTTAGCTCAAACTAATCTTGCTTGGCCTCCAAGAAAGAGATTTTACCGAGTAATTGTAACTTAACGATATTAGTTTACCTTAAGCACCTCATTTAAGGTTCTCTAAATCACCTTTGTGTTCAATTCTCAAGTGCGAAAGGGCGAATTTGAATTCCCTTTAAATTTCATCCTATTTCGCTTTCTTTTCTCTAACTTTCTCTTCTAGCACACAAGAATAAGGCTTCTCAAAAACTCTCTCCGTCCTTCTCGAGCGTTCTCTATTTTGTTCTTGTAACTAATTAGCTTTGGCAAATAATAGTTCCACTAGCTTAGGTGGCCATGTTTAGCTCAAACTAATCTCGCTTAGCCTCCAAGAAAGAGATTTTACGGAGTAATTGTAACTTAACGATATTAGTTTAACTTAAGCACGTCATTTATGGTTCTCTAAATCGCCTTTGCGTTCAATTCTCAGGTACAAAAGGTTGAATTAGAATTCCCTTTTATTTTCATCCCATTTCCCTTTCTTTTCCCCAACATTCTCATTCTGCTCTCAAGAAGAAAGCTTTTCTCTAACTCTCTCCGTCCTTCTCCCGCCTTCTCTTTTTTGCTATTGGAACTAATTGCCCTAGGCAACCAATAGTTTCATTAGCTTAGGGTGGCAAAGTTTAACTCAAACTAATCTTGCTTAGCCACTAAGAAAGAGATTTTACTGGGCAATTGTAGCTTAACGACATTAGTCCAACTTAAGCAACTCATTTCATGTTTTCCAAATCACCTAGGTTTTCAATTCTCAAGTCCAAAAGGAGGAATTTGAATTCGCTTTAATTTTCATTCTATTTCCCTTTCATTTCTCTAACTTTCTCCCCAACCTCTCAAGAAGAAAGTTTCTCTGTAACTCTCTCCGTCCTTCTCCAACCTTCTCTCTTTTGTTCTAGGAACTAATTGTCTTAGAGAACTAATAGTTTCATTTGCTCAAGTTTAACTAAAACTATTCTTGCTTAGCCTCCAAGAAAGAGAGTTTATTGAGTAACAGCTGCTTAGCGATATAAGTTTAACTGGAGCGACTCGTTTAATGTTTTCCGAATCACCTAAGTGTTCAGTTCTGAAATCCAAATGGTTGAATTTGAATTCCCTTTCAATTTCCTCCTATTTCGCTTTCTTTTCTCTAACTTTCTCTTCTAGCACACAAGAATAAGGTTTCTCAAACACTCTCTCTCCGTCCTTCTCGAGCGTTCTCTATTTTGTTCTCATAACTAATTAGCTTTGGCAAATAATAGTTTCACTAGCTTAAGTGGCCATGTTTTGCTCAAACTAATCTTGTTTACTCCGAGAGAGAGATTTTGCTGAGTAATTGTAACTTAACGATACTAGTTTAACTTAAGCACGTTGTTTGAGGTTCTTTAAATCGCCTTTGTGTTCAATTCTAAAGTACCAAAGGATGAATTAGAATTCCCTTTTATTTTCATCCTGTTTCCCTTTCTTTTCCCTAACTCTCTCATTCTGTTCGCAAGAAGAAAGCTTTTCTCTAACTCTCTCCGTCCTTCTCCCGCCTTCTCTCTTTTTTTTTTTTTTTTTTTTTTTTTTTTCTATTGGAACCAATTGCCTTAGGCAACCAATAGTTTCATTAGCTTAGGGTGGCCAAGTTTAACTCAAACTAATCTTGCTTAGCCTCTAAGAAAGCGATTTTACTGAGCAACTGTAGCCTGACGATATTAGCTTAACTTAAGCAACTCGTTTTATATTTTCTAAATCACCTAAGTGTTCAATTCTCAAGTCCAAAAGGCTGAATTTGAATTCGCTTTAATTTCCATCCTATTTCCCTTTCATTTCTCTAACTTTCTCCTCAAGCTCTCAAGAAGAAAGTTTCTCTCTAACTCTCTCCGTCCTTCTCCAACCTTCTCTCTTTTTTGTTCTAGGAACTAATTCGCTTGGACAACTAATAGTTTCATTAGCTCAAGTTCAACTAAAACTATTCTTGCTTGGGCTCCAAGAAGG
>JAPPVO010000032.1:99226731-99254173 GCA_030407325.1 Camellia japonica
CTTCTTGAGGGAGCTTGAACCTTTTGAACCTTCGTTTTATCTTCTTGAGGAAGCTCGAACCTTTTGAACCTTTGCTCTAGCTTCTCCAAGAAGCTTGAAACTTTTGAACCTTTGCTCTAGCTTCTCTAAGAAGCTTGAACCTTTTGCTCTCGCTTCTCCAAGAAGCTTGAACCCTCTTGTTTCTCTATAAGAGAGGGCCTCCCTCTCCTTTAGAGAGGTTGAAAAAAATTTGTCTAAGGAAAACCACATATATCTCTCTATATCTCTACATTCTAGGCTTAGAGAGGGTGTTTGTTCTTGGCCTTTAACACCACCGGTGATTGCGCAAGCTGTGCTCGTTCTGAGGTTACGGAGTTTCGGCTGAGAGCCTTACCTCCGGACCCCGGGACTCTTTTGTGCTTTGCCTCGATTTGCGAACCAGGTTCTGTTTTCTCTACACGAAGGGAGGCAGAGGTTTCGTAGACCATCTCTGAGTGGCCGTAGGCTACTTTTCGTGGTCGTAGACCACTGTTCCCGTTTGGAGACCATTTTCCAGTTTTCGGAGCCGTCGGTCGTGCGCCTCGGTTCGAGACCGCTTAACTTTCTCTGTTTGGCACGATTTTTGTACTGCTTCAACCTTTCGAACCCTTATTTTAGCTCCTTGAGGAAGCTTGAACCTTTTGAACCCTTATTTTAGATTTTTGACGAAGTTAAACCTTTTGAACCTTCGTTTTAGCTTCTTAAGGGAGCTTGAACCATTTGAACCTTGGTTTTAGCTTCTTGAGGGCGCTTGGACCCTTTGAACCTTCGTTTTAGCTTCTCCAAGAAGCTTGAACCTTTTGAACCCTGGTTTTAGCTTCTTGACGAAGTTGGACCTTCTGAACCTTCGTTTTAGCTTCCTGAGGGAGCCTGAACCTTTTGAATCTTCGTTTTAGCTTCTTGGAGGAGCTTGAACCTTTTGAACCTTCGTTTTAGCCTCTTGAGGGAGCTTGAACCTTTTGAACCCCTGTTTTGGCTTCTTGAGGAAGCTTGAAATTTTGAACGTTTCAACCTTCGTTTTTGCTTCTTGAGGAAGCTTGAACCTTTTGAACCCTGGCTTTATCTTCTTGAGGAAGCTTGAACCTTCTGAACATTTGCTCTAGCTTCTCCGAGGAAGCATGATCCTTTTGAACCCTGGTTTTAGCTTCTTGAGGAAGTTGAACCTTCTGAACCTTCGTTTTAGTTTCCTGAGGGAGCTTGAACCTTTTGAACCTTCGTTTTAGCTTCTTGAGGGAGCTTGAACCTTTTGAACCTTCGTTTTAGCTTCTCCAAGAAGCTTGAAACTTTTGAACCTTTGCTCTAGCTTCTCCAAGAAGCTTGAAACTTTTGAACCTTTGCTCTAGCTTCTCTAAGAAGCTTGAACCTTTTGCTCTCGCTTCTCCAAGAAGCTTGAACCCTCTTGTTTCTCTATAAGAGAGGGCCTCCCTCTCCTTTAGAGAGGTTGAAAAAAATTTGTCTAAGGAAAACCACATATATCTCTCTATATCTCTACATTCTAGGCTTAGAGAGGGTGTTTGTTCTTGGCCTTTAACACCACCGGTGATTGCGCATGTTGTGCTCGTTCTGAGGTTACGGAGTTTCGGCTGAGAGCCTTACCTCCGGACCTCGGGACTCTTTTGTGCTTTGCCTCGATTTGCGAACTAGGTTCTGTTTTCTCTCCCCGAAGGGAGGGAGAGGTTTCGTAGACCATCTCTCAGTGGCCGTAGGCTACTTTTCGTGGTCGTAGACCACTGTTCCCGTTTGGAGACCATTTTCCGGTTTTCGGAGCCGTCAGTCGTGGGCATCGGTTCGGGACCGCTTAACTTTCTCCGTTTGGCATAGTTTTTGCACAGCTTGAACCTTTTGAACCTTCGTTTTAGCTTCTTGAGGAAGCTTGAACCTTTTGAACCCTTATTTTAGCTTCTTGAGGAAGTTAAACCTTCTGAACCTTCGTTTTAGCTTCTTGAGGGACCTTGAACCTTTTGAACCTTGGTTTTAGCTTCTTGAGGGCGCTTGGACCTTTTGAACCATCGTCTTTGCTTCTTGAGAGAGCTTGAACCTTTTGAACCCTGGTTTTAGCTTCTTGACGAAGTTGAACCTTCTGAACCTTCGTTTTAGCTTCCTGAGGGAGCTTGAACCTTTTGAACCCTGGTTTTAGCTTCTTGACGAAGTTGAACCTTCTGAACCTTCGTTTTAGCTTCCTGAGGGAGCTTGAACCTTTTGAACCTTCGTTTTAGCTTCTTGAGGGAGCTTGAACCTTTTGAACCTTCGTTTTAGCCTCTTGAGGGAGCTTGAACCTTTTGAACCCCTATTTTGGCTTCTTGAGGAAGCTTGAAATTTTGAACTTTTCAACCTTCGTTTTAGCTTCTTGAGGAAGCTTGAACCTTTTGAACCCTGGTTTTAGCTTCTTGAGGAAGCTTGAACCTTCTGAACCTTCGTTTTAGCTTCTTGAGGGAGCTTGAACCTTTTAAACCTTGGTTTTAGCTTCTTGAGGGCGCTTGGACCTTTTGAACTTTCGTTTTAGCTTCTTGAGGGAGCTTGAACCTTTTGAACCCTGGTTTTAGCTTCTTGACGAAGTTGAACCTTCTGAACCTTCGTTTTAGCTTCCTGAGGGAGCCTGAACCTTTTGAACCTTCGTTTTAGCTTCTTGAGGGAGTTTGAACCTTTTGAACCTTCGTTTTAGCCTCTTGAGGGAGATTGAACCTTTTGAACCCCTGTTTTGACTTCTTGAGAAGCTTGAAATTTTGAACTTTTCGACCTTCGTTTTAACTTCTTGAGGAAGTTTGAACCTTTTGAACCCTGGCTTTAGCTTCTTGAGGAAGCTTGAACCTTCTGAACCTTTGCTCTAGCTTCTCCGAGGAAGCTTGAACCTTTTGAACCCTAGTTTTAGCTTCTTGAGGAAGTTGAACCTTCTGAACCTTTGTTTTAGTTTCCTGAGGGAGCTTGAACCTTTTGAACCTTCGTTTTAGCTTCTTGAGGGAGCTTGAACCTTTTGAACCCTTGTTTTGGCTTCTTGAGGAAGCTTGAACCTTTTGAACCTTCATTTTGGCTTCTTGAGGAAGCTTGAACCTTTTGAACCTTTGCTCTAGCTTCTCCAAGAATCTTGAACCCTTTGCTCTAGCTTCTCCAAGAAGCTTGAAACTTTTGAACCTTTGCTCTAGCTTCTCTAAGAAACTTGAACCTTTTGCTCTCGCTTCTCCAAGAAGCTTGAACCCTCTTGTTTGTCTATAAGAGAGGGCCTTCCTCTCCTTTAGAGAGGTTGAAAAAAATTTATCTAAGGAAAAGCACACATATCTCTCTATATCTCTACATTTTAGGCTTAGAGAGGTTGTTTGTTCTTGGCCTTTAACACCACCGGTGATTGCGCATGTTATGCTCATTCTGAGGTTACGGAGTTTCGGCTGAGAGCCTTACCTCCGGACCTCGGGACTCTTTTGTGCTTTGCCTCCATTTGCGAACCAGGTTCTGTTTTCTCTCCCCGTTTGGAGACCATTTTCTGATTTTCGGAGCCGTCGGTCGTGCGCCTCGGTTCGGGACCGCTTAACTTTCTCCGTTTGGCACGGTTTTTGGACAGCTTGAACCTTTTGAAGCTTCGTTTTAGCTTCTTGAGGAAGCTTGAACCTTTTGAACCCTTATTTTAGCATCTTGAGGAAGTTAAACCTTCTGAACCTTCGTTTTAGCTTCTTGAGGGAGCTTGGACCTTTTGAACCTTGGTTTTAGCTTCTTGAGGGCGCTTGGACCTTTTGAACCTTCGTTTTAGCATCTTGAGGGAGCTTGAACCTTTTGAACCCTGGTTTTACTTCTTGACGAAGTTGAACCTTCTGAACCTTTGTTTTAGCTTCCTGAGGGAGCCTGAACCTTTTGAACCTTCGTTTTAGCTTCTTGAGGGAGCTTGAACCTTTTGAACCTTCGTTTTAGCCTCTTGAGGGAGCTTGAACCTTTTGAACCCATGTTTTGGCTTCTTGAGGAAGCTTGAAATTTTGAACATTTCAACCTTCGTTTTAGCTTCTTGAGGAAGCTTGAACCTTTTGAACCCTGGTTTTAGCTTCTTGAGGAAGCTTGAACCTTCTGAACCTTTGCTCTAGCTTCTCCGAGGAAGCTTGAACCTTTTGAACCCTGGTTTTACCTTCTGTACCTTCGTTTTAGCTTCGTGAGGGAGCTTGAACCTTTTGAACCTTCGTTTTAGCTTCTTGAGGGAGCGTGAACCTTTTGAACCTTCGTTTTAGCTTCTTGAGGGAGCTTGAACCTTTTGAACCCTTGTTTTGGCTTCTTGAGGAAGCTTGAACCTTTTGAACCTTCGTTTTAGCTTCTTGAGGAAGCTTGAACCTTTTGAACCTTTGCTCTTGCTTCTCCAAGAAGCTTGAACCCTTTGCTCTAGCTTCTGCAAGAAGCTTGAAACTTTTGAACCTTTGCTCTAGCTTCTCTAAGAAGCTTGAACCTTTTGCTGTAGCTTCTCCAAGAAGCTTGAACCCTCTTGTTTCTCTATAAGAGGGCCTCCCTCTCCTTTAGAGAGGTTGAAAAAAATTTGTCTAAGGAAAAGCACATATATCTCTCTATATCTCTACATTCTAGGCTTAGAGAGGGTGTTTGTTCTTGGCCTTTAACACCACCGGTGATTGCGCATGTTGTGCTTGTTCTGAGGTTACGGAGTTTAGGCTGAGAGCCTTACCTCCGGACCTCGGGTCTATTTTGTGCTTTACCTCGATTTGTGAGCCAGGTTCTGTTTTCTCTCCCCGAAGGGAGGGAGAGGTTCCGTAGACCATCTCTCAGTGGCCGTAGGCTACTTTTCGGAGCCGTCGGTCGTGCGCCTCGGTTCGGGACCGCTTAACTTTCTCCGTTTGGCACGATTTTTGGACAGCTTGAACCTTTTAAACCTTCGTTTTAGCTTCTTGAGGAAGCTTGGACCTTTTGAACCCTTATTTTAGCTTCTTGAGGAAGTTAAACCTTCTGAACCTTCGTTTTAGCTTCTTGAGGGAGCTCCGTTTTAGCTTCTTGAGGAAGCTTGAACCTTTTGAACCTAGGTTTTAGCTTCTTGAGGAAGCATGAACCTTCTGAACCTTTGCTCTATCTTCTCCGAGGAAGCTTGAACCTTTTGAACCCTGGTTTTAGCTTCTTGAGGAAGTTGAACCTTCTGAACCTTCGTTTTAGTTTCCTGAGTGAGCTTGAACCATTTGAACCTTCGTTTTAGCTTCTTGAAGGAGCTTGAACCTTTTGAACCTTCGTTTTAGCCTCTTGAGGGAGCTTGAACCTTTTGAACCCCAGTTTTGGCTTCTTGAGGAAGCTTGAAATTTTGAACTTTTCAACCTTCGTTTTAGCTTCTTGAGGAAGCTTGAACCTTTTGAACCTTCGTTTTAGCTTCTTGAGAAAGCTTGAACCTTTTGAACCCTTATTTTAGCTTCTTGAGGAAGTTAAACCTTCTGAACCTTTGTTTTAGCTTCTTCAAGGAGCTTGAACCTTTTGAACCTTGGTTTTAGCTTCTTGAGGGCGCTTGGACCTTTTGAACCTTCGTTTTAGCTTCTTGAGGGAGCTTGAACCTTTTGAACCCTGGTTTTAGCTTCTTGACGAAGTTGAACCTTCTGAACCTTCGTTTTAGCTTCCTGAGGGAGCCTGAACCTTTTGAACCTTCGTTTTAGCTTCTTGAGGGAGCTTGAACCTTTTGAACCTTCGTTTTAGCCTCTTGATGGAGCTTGAACCTTTTGAACCCCTGTTTTGGCTTCTTGAGGAAGCTTGAAATTTTGAACTTTTCAACCTTCGTTTTAACTTTTTGAGGAAGGTTGAACCTTTTGAACCCTGGCTTTAGCTTCATGAGGAAGCTTGAACCTTCTGAACCTTTGCTCTAGCTTCTCCGAGGAAGCTTGAACCTTTTGAACCCTGGTTTTAGCTTCTTGAGGAAGTTGAACCTTCTGAACCTTTGTTTTAGTTTCCTGAGGGAGCTTGAACCTTTTGAACCTTCGTTTTAGCTTCTTGAGGGAGCTTGAACCTTTTGAATCCTTGTTTTGGCTTCTTGAGGAAGCTTGAACCTTTTGAACCTTCGTTTTAGCTTCTTGACGAAGCCTGAACCTTTTGAACCTTCGTTTTAGCTTCTTGAGGAAGCTTGAACCTTTTGAACCTTTGCTCTAGCTTCTCCAAGAAGCTTGAACCCTTTGCTCTAGCTTCTCCAAGAAGCTTGAAACTTTTGAACCTTTGCTCTAGCTTCTCTAAGAAGCTTGAACCTTTTGCTTTAGCTTCTCTAAGAAGCTTGAACCTTTTGCTCTAGCTTCTCCAAGAAGCTTGAACCCTCTTGTTTGTCTATAAGGGAGGGCCTCCCTCTCCTTTAGACAGGTTGAAAAAAATTTGTCTAAGGAAAAACACATATATCTCTCTATATCTCTACATTCTAGGCTTAGAGAGGGTGTTTGTTCTTGGCCTTTAACACCACCGGTGATTGCGCATGTTGTGCTCATTCTGAGGTTACGGACTTTCGGCTGAGAGCCTTACCTCCGGACCTCGGGACTCTTTTGTGCTTTGCCTCGATTTGCGAACCAGGTTCTGTTTTCTCTCCCCGAAGGGAGGGAGAGGTTTCGTAGACCATCTCTCAGTGGCCGTAGGCTACTTTTCGTGGTCGTAGATCACTGTTCCCGTTTGGAGACCATTTTCCGATTTTCGGAGCCGTCGGTCGTGCGCCTCGGTTCGGGACCGCTTAACTTTCTCCGTTTGGCACGGTTTTTGGACAGCTTGAACCTTTTGAACCTTCGTTTTAGCTTCTTGAGGAAGCTTGAACCTTTTGAACCCTTATTTTAGCTTCTTGAGGAAATTAAACCTTCTGAACTTTCGTTTTAGCTTCTTGAGGGAGCTTGAACCTTTGTAACCTTGGTTTTAGCTTCTTGAGGGCGCTTGGACCTTTTGAACCTTCATTTTAGCTTCTTGAAGGAGCTTGAACCTTTTGAACCCTGGTTTTAGCTTCTTGACGAAGTTGAACCTTCTGAACCTTTGTTTTGGCATCCTGAGGGAGCCTGAACCTTTTGAACCTTCGTTTTAGCTTATTGAGAGAGCTTGAACCTTTTGAACCTTCGTTTTAGCCTCTTGAGGGAGCTTGAACCTTTTGAACCCATGTTTTGGCTTCTTGAGGAAGCTTGAAATTTTGAACTTTTCGACCTTCGTTTTAGCTTCTTGAGGAAGCTTGAACCTTTTGAACCCTGGTTTTAGCTTCTTGAGGAAGCTTGAACCTTCTGAACCTTTGCTGTAGTTTCTCCGAGGAAGCTTGAACCTTTTGAACCCTGGTTTTAGCTTCTTGAGGAAGTTGAACCTTCGGAACCTTCGTTTTAGCTTCCTGAGGGAGCTTGAACCTTTTGAACCTTCGTTTTAGCTTCTTGAGGGAGCGTGAACCTTTTGAACCTTCGTTTTAGCTTCTTGAGGGAGCTTGAACCTTTTGAACCCTTGTTTTGGCTTCTTGAGGAAGCTTGAACCTTTTGAACCTTCGTTTTAGCTTCTTGAGGAAGCTTGAACCTTTTGAACCTTCGTTTTAGCTTCTTGAGGAAGCTTGAACCTTTTGAACCTTTGCTCTAGCTTCTCCAAGAAGCTTGAACCCTTTGCTCTAGCTTCTCCAAGAAGCTTGAAACTTTTGAACCTTTGCTCTAGCTTCTCTAAGAAGCTTGAACCTTTTGCTGTAGCTTCTCCAAGAAGCTTGAACCCTCTTGTTTCTCTATAAGAGAGGGCCTCCCTCTCCTTTAGAGAGGTTGAAAAAAATTTGTCTAAGGAAAAGCTCATATATCTCTCTATATCTCTACATTCTAGGCTTAGAGAGGGTGTTTGTTCTTGGCCTTTAACACCACCGGTGATTGCGCATGTTGTGCTTGTTCTGAGGTTACGGAGTTTAGGCTGAGAGCCTTACCTCCGGACCTCGGGACTATTTTGTGCTTTACCTCGATTTGTGAACCAGGTTCTGTTTTCTCTCCCCGAAGGGAGGGAGAGGTTCCGTAGACCATCTCTCAGTGGCCGTAGGCTACTTTTCGTGGTCGTAGACCACTGATCCCATTTGGAGACCATTTTCCGGTTTTCGGAGCCGTCGGTCGTGCGCCTCGGTTCGGGATCGCTTAACTTTCTCCGTTTGGCACGGTTTTTGGACAGCTTGAACCTTTTGAACCTTCGTTTTAGCTTCTTGAGGAAGCTTGGACCTTTTGAGCCCTTATTTTAGCTTCTTGAGGAAGTTAAACCTTCTGAACCTTCGTTTTAGCTTCTTGAGGGAGCTTGAACCTTTTGAACCTTGGTTTTAGCTTCTTGAGGGCGCTTGGACCTTTTGAACCTTCGTTTTAGCTTCTTGAGGGAGCTTGAACCTTTTGCAGGGTTTTAGCTTCTTGACGAGTTGAACCTTCTGAACCTTTGTTTTAGCTTCCTGAGGGAGCCTGAACCTTTTGAACCTTCGTTTTAGCTTCTTGAGGGAGCTTGAACCTTTTGAACCTTCGTTTTAGCCTCTTGAGGGAGCTGAACCTTTTGAACCCCTGTTTTGGCTTCTTGAGGAAGCTTGAAATTTTGAACTTTTCAACCTCCGTTTTAGCTTCTTGTGGAAACTTGAACCTTTTGAACCTTCGTTTTAGCTTCTTGAGGAAGCTTGAACCTTTTGAACCTTTGCTCTAGCTTCTCCGAGGAAGCTTGAACCTTTTGAACCCTGGTTTTAGCTTCTTGCGGAAGTTGAACCTTCTGAACTTTCGTTTTAGTTTCCTGAGGGAGTTTGAACCTTTTGAACCTTCGTTTTAGCTTCTTGAGGGTGCTTGAACCTTTTGAACCTTCGTTTCAGCTTCTTGAGGGAGCTTGAACCTTTTGAACCCTTGTTTTGGCTTCTTGAGCAAGCTTGAACCTTTTGAACCTTCGTTTTAGCTTCTTGAGGAAGCTTGAACCTTTTGAACCTTCGTTTTAGCTTCTTGAGGAAGCTTGAACCTTTTGAACCTTTGCTCTAGCTTCTCCAAGAAGCTTGAACCCTTTGCTCTAGCTTCTCCAAGAAGCTTGAAACTTTTGCACCTTTGCTCTAGCTTCTCTAAGAAGCTTGAACCTTTTGCTCTAGCTTCTCCAAGAAGCTTGAACCCTCTTGTTTCTCGATAAGAGAGGGCCTCCCTCTCCTTTAGAGAGGTTGAAAAAAATTTGTCTAAGGAAAAGCACATATATCTCTCTATATCTCTACATTCTAGGCTTAGAGATGGTGTTTGTTCTTGGCCTTTAACACCACCGGTGATTGCGCATGTTGTGCTCGTTCTGAGGTTACGGAGTTTCGGCTGAGAGCCTTACCTCCGGACCTCGGCACTCTTTTGTGCTTTGCCTCGATTTGCGAACCAGGTTCTGTTTTCTCTCCCCGAAGGGAGGGAGAGGTTTCGTAGACCATCTCTCTGTGGCCGTAGGCTACTTATCGTGGTCGTAGTTGAACTTGAGCTAATGAAACTATTAGTTGTCCAAGCGAATTAGTTCCTAGAACAAAAAGAGAGAAGGTTGGAGAAGGACGGAGAGAGATAGAGAGAAACTTTCTTCTTGAGAGCTTGAGGAGAAAGTTAGAGAAATGAAAGGGAAATTGGATGAAAATTAAAGCGAATTCAAATTCAGCCTTTTGGACTTGAGAATTGAACACTTAGGTGATTTAGAAAATATAAAACGAGTTGCTTAAGTTAAGCTAATATCGTCAGGCTACAGTTGCTCAGTAAAATCGCTTTCTTAGAGGCTAAGCAAGATTAGTTTGAGTTAAACTTCTCCACCCTAAGCTAATGAAACTATTGGTTGCCTAAGGCAATTGGTTCCAATAGAAAAAAAAAAAAAAAAAAGAGAAGGCGGGAGAAGGACGAAGAGAGTTAGAGAAAAGCTTTCTTCTTGCGAACAGAATGAGAGAGTTAGGGAAAAGAAAGGGAAATAGGATGAAAATAGAAGGGAATTCTAATTCATCCTTTGGTACTTTAGAATTGAACACAAAGGCGATTTAAAGAACCTCAAACAACGTGCTTAAGTTAAACTAATATCGTTAAGTCACAATTACTCAGTAAAATCTCTCTCTCGGAGGCTAAACAAGATTAGTTTGAGCAAAACATGGCCACTTAAGCTAGTGAAACTATTATTTGCCAAAGCTAATTAGTTATGAGAACAAAATAGAGAACGCTCGAGAAGGACGGAGAGAGAGTGTTTGAGAAACCTTATTCTTGTGTGCTAGAAGAGAAAGTCAGAGAAAAGAAAGCGAAATAGGAGGAAATTGAAAGGGAATTCAAATTCAACCATTTGGATTTCAGAACTGAACACTTAGGTGATTCGGAAAACATTAAACGAGTCGCTGTAGTTAAACTTATATCGCTAAGCAGCTGTTACTCAATAAACTCTCTTTCTTGGAGGCTAAGCAAGAATAGTTTTAGTTAAACTTGAGCAAATGAAACTATTAGTTCTCTAAGACAATTAGTTCCTAGAACAAAAGAGAGCAGGTTGGAGAAGGACGGAGAGAGTTACAGAGAAACTTTCTTCTTGAGAGGTTGGGGAGAAAGTTAGAGAAATGAAACGGAAATAGAATGAAAATTAAAGCGAATTCAAATTCCTCATTTTGGACTTGAGAATTGAAAACCTAGGTGATTTGGAAAACATGAAATGAGTTGCTTAAGTTGGACTAATGTCGTTAAGCTACAATTGCTCAGTAAAATCTCTTTCTTAGTGGCTAAGCAAGATTAGTTTGAGTTAAACTTTGCCACCCTAAGCTAATGAAACTATTGGTTGCCTAGGGCAATTAGTTCCAATAGCAAAAAAGAGAAGGCGGGAGAAGGACGGAGAGAGTTAGAGAAAAGCTTTCTTCTTGAGAGCAGAATGAGAATGTTGGGGAAAAGAAAGGGAAATGGGATGAAAATAAAAGGGAATTCTAATTCAACCTTTTGTACCTGAGAATTGAACGCAAAGGCGATTTAGAGAACCATAAATGACGTGCTTAAGTTAAACTAATATCGTTAAGTTACAATTACTCCGTAAAATCTCTTTCTTGGAGGCTAAGCGAGATCAGTTTGAGCTAAACATGGCCACCTAAGCTAGTGGAACTATTATTTGCCAAAGCTAATTAGTTACAAGAACAAAATAGAGAACGCTCGAGAAGGACGGAGAGAGTTTTTGAGAAGCCTTATTCTTGTGTGCTAGAAGAGAAAGTTAGAGAAAAGAAAGCGAAATAGGATGAAATTTAAAGGGAATTCAAATTCGTCCTTTCGTACTTGAGAATTGAACACAAAGGTGATTTAGAGAACCTTAAATGAGGTGCTTAAGGTAAACTAATATCGTTAAGTTACAATTACTCGGTAAAATCTCTTTCTTGGAGGCCAAGCAAGATTAGTTTGAGCTAAACATGGCCACTTAAGCTAGTGAAACTATTACTTGCCAAAGCGAATTATTTACAAGAACAAAATAGAGAACGTTCGAGAAGGACGGAGAGAGGTTACTTTCTTCTTGTGTGCTAGAAGAGAAAAGAGAAAGTTTGAGAAAAGAAAACGAAACAGGATGAAATTTAAAGGGAATTCAAATTCAACCTTTTGGACTTCAGAATTGAACACTTAGGTGACTCGGAAAACATTAAACGAGTCGGTTAAGTTGAATTCATATCGTTAAGCTACTGTTACTCAATAAATTCCCTTTCTTGGAGCCCAAGCAAGAATAGTTTTAGTTGAACTTGAGCTAATGAAACTATTAGTTGTCCAAGCGAATTAGTTCCTAGAACAAAAGAGAGAAGGTTGGAGAAGGACGGAGAGAGATAGAGAGAAACTTTCTTCTTGAGAGCTTGAGGAGAAAGTTAGAGAAATGAAAGGGAAATTGGATGAAAATTAAAGCGAATTCAAATTCAGCCTTTTGGACTTGAGAATTGAACACTTAGGTGATTTAGAAAATATAAAACGATTTGCTTAAGTTAAGCTAATATCGTCAGGCTACAGTTGCTCAGTAAAATAGCTTTCTTAGAGGCTAAGCAAGATTAGTTTGAGTTAAACTTGGCCACCCTAAGCTAATGAAACTATTGGTTGCCTAAGGCAATTGGTTCCAATAGAAAAAAAAAAAAAAAAAAAGAGAAGGCGGGAGAAGGACGGAGAGAGTTAGAGAAAAGCTTTCTTCTTGCGAACAGAATGAGAGAGTTAGGGAAAAGAAAGGGAAATAGGATGAAAACAAAAGGGAATTCTAATTCATCCTTTGGTACTTTAGAATTGAACACAAAGGCGATTTAAAGAACCTCAAACAACGTGCTTAAGTTAAACTAATATCGTTAAGTCACAATTACTCAGCAAAATCTCTCTCTTGGAGGCTAAACAAGATTAGTTTGAGCAAAACATGGCCACTTAAGGTAGTGAAACTATTATTTGCCAAAGCTAATTAGTTAAGAGAACAAAATAGAGAACGCTCGAGAAGGACGGAGAGAGAGTGTTTGAGAAACCTTATTTTTTTTGGGTAGAAGAGAAACCATCGTTTTAGCTTCCTAAGGGAGCTTGAACCTTTTGAACCCTGGTTTTAGCTTCTTGACGAAGTTGAACCTTCTGAACCTTCGTTTTAGCTTCCTGAGGGAGCTTGAACCTTTTGAACCTTCGTTTTAGCTTCTTGAGGGAGCTTGAAGCTTTTGAACCTTCGTTTTAGCCTCTTGAGGGAGCTTGAACCTTTTGAACCCCTATTTTGGCTTCTTGAGGAAGCTTGAAATTTTGAACTTTCAACCTTCGTTTTAGCTTCTTGAGGAAGCTTGAACCTTTTGAACCCTAGTTTTAGCTTCTTGAGGAAGCTTGAACCATCTGAACCTTTGCTCTTGCTTCTCCGAGGAAGCTTGAACCTTTTGAACCCTGGTTTTAGCTTCTTGAGGAAGTTGAACCTTCTGAACCTTCGTTTTAGTTTCCTGAGGGAGCTTGAACCTTTTGAACCTTCGTTTTAGCTTCTTGAGGGAGCTTGAACCTTTTGAACCTTCATTTTAGCTTCTTGAGGAAGCTTGAACCTTTTGAACCTTTGCTCTAGCTTCTCCAAGAAGCTTGAAACTTTTGAACCTTAGCTCTAGCTTCTCCAAGAAGCTTGAACCCTCTTGTTTCTCTATAATAGAGGGCCTCCCTCTCCTTTAGAGAGGTTGAAAAAAATTTGTCTAAGGAAAACCACATATATCTCTCTATATCTCTACATTCTAGGCTTAGAGAGGGTGTTTGTTCTTGGCCTTTAACACCACCGGTGATTGCGCATGTTGTGCTCGTTCTGAGGTTACGGAGTTTCGGCTGAGAGCCTTACCTCCGGACCTCGGGACTCTTTTGTGCTTTGCCTCGATTTGCAAACCAGGTTCTGTTTTCTATCCCCGAAGGGAGGGAGAGGTTTCGTAGACCATCTCTCAGTGGCCGTAGGCTACTTTTCGTTGTCGTATACCACTGTTCCCGTTTGGAGACCATTTTCCGGTTTTCGGAGTCGTCGGTCGTGCGCCTCGGTTCGGGACCGCTTAACTTTCTCCGTTTGGCATAGTTTTTGGACAGCTTCAACCTTTTGAACCTTCGTTTTAGCTTCTTGAGGAAGCTTGAACATTTTGAACCCTTATTTTAGCTTCTTGAGGAAGTTAAACCATCTGAACTTTCGTTTTAGCTTCTTGAGAGAGCTTGAACCTTTTGAACCTTGGTTTTAGCTTCTTGAGGGCGCTTGGACCTTTTGAACCATCGTTTTAGCTTCTTGAGGGAGCTTGAACCTTTTGAACCCTGGTTTTAGCTTCTTGACGAAGTTGAACCTTCTGAACCTTCGTTTTAGCTTCCTGAGGGAGCTTGAACCTTTTGAACCGTGGTTTTAGCTTCTTGACGAAGTTGAACCTTCTGAACCTTCGTTTTAGCTTCCTGAGGGAGCTTGAACCTTTTGAACCTTCGTTTTAGCTTCTTGAGGGAGCTTGAACCTTTTGAACCTTCGTTTTAGCCTTTTGACGGAGCTTGAACCTTTTGAACCCCTATTTTGGCTTCTTGAGGAAGCTTGAAATTTTGAACTTTTCAACCTTCGTTTTAGCTTCTTGAGGAAGCTTGAAGCTTTTGAACCCTGGTTTTAGCTTCTTGAGGAAGCTTGAACCTTCTGAACCTTTGCTCTAGCTTCTCCGAGGAAGCTTGAACCTTTTGAACCCTAGTTTTAGCTTCTTGAGGAAGTTGAACCTTCTGAACCTTCGTTTTAGTTTCCTGAGGGAGCTTGAACCTTTTGAACCTTCGTTTTAGCTTTTTGAGGGAGGTTGAACCTTTTGAACCTTCGTTTTAGCTTCTTGAGGGAGCTTGAACCTTTTGAACCCTCGTTTTGGCTTCTTGAGGAAGCTTGAACCATTTGAACCTTCGTTTTAGCTTCTTGAGGAAGCTTGAACCTTTTGAACCTTCGTTTTAGCTTCTTGAGGAAGCTTGAAACTTTTGAACCTTTGCTCTAGCTTCTCCAAGAAGCTTGAACCCTTTGCTCTAGCTTCTCCAAGAAGCTTGAAACTTTTGAACCTTTGCCCTAGCTTCTCTAAGAAGCTTGAACCTTTTGCTCTAGCTTCTCGAAGAAGCTTGAACCCTCTTGTTTCTCTATAAGAGAGGGCCTCCCTCTCCTTTAGAGAGGTTGAAAAAAATTTGTCTAAGGAGAACCACATATATCTCTCTATATCTCTACATTCTAGGCTTAGAGAGGGTGTTTGTTCTTGGCCTTTAACACCACCGGTGATTGCGCATGCTGTGCTCGTTCTGAGGTTACGGAGTTTCGGCTGAGAGCCTTACCTCCGGACCTCGGGACTCTTTTCTGCTTTGCCTCGATTTGCGAACCAGGTTCTGTTTTCTCTCCACGAAGGGAGGGAGAGGTTTCGTAGACCATCTCTCAGTGGCCGTAGGCTACTTTTCGTGGTCGTAGACCACTGTTCCCGTTTGGAGACCATTTTCCGGTTTTCGGAGCCGTCGGTCGTGCGCCTCGGTTCGGCACCGCTTAACTTTCTCCGTTTGGCACGGTTTTTGGACAGCTTGAACCTTTTGAACCTTCGTTTTAGCTTCTTGAGGAAGCTTGAACCTTTTGAACCCTTATTTTAGCTTCTTGAGGAAGTTAAACCTTCTGAACCTTCGTTTTAGCTTCTTGAGGGAGCTTGAACCTTTTGAACCTTGGTTTTAGCTTCTTGAGGGCGCTTGGACCTTTTGAACCTTCGTTTTAACTTCTTGAGGGAGCTTGAAGCTTTTGAACCTTGGTTTCAGCTTCTTGACGAAGTTGAACCTTCGTTTTAGCTTCCTGAGGGAGCCTGACCTTTTGAACCTTCGTTTTAGCTTCTGAGGGAGCTTGAACCTTTTGAACCTTCGTTTTAGCCTCTTGAGGGAGCTTGAACCTTTTAAACCCCTGTTTTGGCTTCTTGAGGAAGCTTGAAATTTTGAACTTTTCGACCTTCGTTTTAGCTTCTTGCGGAAGCTTGAACCTTTTGACCCTAGCTTTAGCTTCTTGAGGAAGCTTGAACCTTTGAACCTTTGCACTAGCTTCTCCGAGGAAGGTTGAACCTTTTGAACCCTGGTTTTAGCTTCTTGTGGAAGTTAGAACCTTCTGAACCTTCGTTTTAGTTTCCTGAGGGAGCTTGAACCTTTTGAACCTTCGTTTTAGCTTCTTGAGGGAGCTTGAACCTTTTGAACCTTGTTTTTGCTTCTTGAGGGAGCTTGAACCTTTTGAACCTTATTTTGGCTTCTTGAGGAAGCTTGAACCTTTTGAACCTTCGTTTTAGCTTCTTGAGGAAGCTTGAGCCTTTTGAACCTTTGTTCTAGCTTCTCCAAGAAGCTTGAACCCTTTGCTCTAGTTTCTCCAAGAAGCTTGAAACTTTTGAACCTTTGCTCTAGCTTCTCTAAGAAGCTTGAACCTTTTGCTCTAGCTTCTCCAAGAAGTTTGAACCCTCTTGTTTCTCTATAAGAGAGGGCCTCCCTCTCCTTTAGAGAGGTTGAAAAAAATTTGTCTAAGGAAAAGCACATATATCTCTCTATATCTCTACATTCTAGGTTTAGAGAGGGTGTTTGTTCTTGGCGTTTAACACCACCGGTGATTGCGTATGTTGTGCTCGTTCTGAGGTTACGGAGTTTCGGCTGAGCCTTACCTCCGGACCTCGGGACTCTTTTGTGCTTTGCCTGATTTGCGAACCAGGTTTGTTTTCTTTCCCGAAGGGAGGGAGAGGTTTCGTGGACCATCTCTCAGTGGCCGTAGGCTACTTTTCGTGGTCGTAGACCACCGTTCCCGTTTGGAGACCATTTCCGGTTTTCGGAGCCGTCGGTCGTGCGCCTCAGTTCAGGACCGCTTAACTTTCTCCGTTTGGCACGGTTTTTGGACAGCTTGAACCTTTTGAACCTTCGTTTTAGCTTCTTGACGAAGCTTGAACCTTTTGAACCCTTATTTTAGCTTCTTGAGGAAGTTAAACCTTCTGAACCTTCGTTTTAGCTTCTTGAGGGAGCATGAACCTTTTGAACCTTGGTTTTAGCTTCTTGAGGGCGCTTGGACCTTTTGAACCTTCGGTTTAGCTTCTTGAGGGAGCTTGAACCTTTTGAACCCTGGTTTTAGCTTCTTGACGAAGTTGAACCTTCTGAACCTTCGTTTTAGCTTCCTGAGGGAGCCTGAACCTTTTGAACCTTCGTTTTAGCTTCTTGAGGGAGCTTGAACCTTTTGAACCTTCGTTTTAGCCTCTTGACGGAGCTTGAACCTTTTAAACCCCTGTTTTGGCTTCTTGAGGAAGCTTGAAATTTTGAACTTTTCAACCTTCGTTTTAGCTTCTTGAGGAAGCTTGAACCTTTTGAACCCTGGTTTTAGCTTCTTGAGGAAGCTTGAACCTTCTGAACCTTTGCTCTAGCTTCTCCGAGGAACCTTGAACCTTTTGAACCCTGGTTTTAGCTTCTTGAGGAAGTTGAACCTTCTGAACCTTCGTTTTAGTTTCCTGAGGGAGCTTGAACCTTTGAACCTTCGTTTTAGCTTCTTGAGGGAGCTTGAACCTTTTGAAACTTCGTTTTAGCTTCTTGAGGGAGCTTGAACCTTTTGAACCTTTGTTTTGGCTTCTTGAGGAAGCTTGAACCTTTTGAACCTTCGTTTTAGCTTCTTGAGGAAGCTTGAACCTTTTGAACCTTTGCTCTAGCTTCTCCAAGAAGCTTGAACCCTTTGCTCTAGCTTCTCCAAGAAGCTTGAAACTTTTGAACCTTTGCTCTAGCTTCTCTAAGAAGCTTGAACCTTTTGCTCTAGCTTCTCCAAGAAGCTTGAACCCTCTTGTTTCTCTATAAGAGGGGCCTCCCTCTCCTTTAGAGAGGTTGAAAAAAATTTGTCTAAGAAAAACACATATATCTCTCTATATCTCTACATTCTACGCTTAGAGAGGGTGTTTGTTCTTGGCCTTTAACACCACCGGTGATTGCGCATGTTGTGCTCGTTCTGAGGTTACGGAGTTTCGGCTGAGAGCCTTACCTCCGGACCTCGGGACTCTTTTGTGCTTTGCCTCGATTTGCGAACCAGGTTCTGTTTTCTCTCCCCGAAGGGAGGGAGAGGTTTCGTAGACCATCTCTCAGTGGCCGTAGGCTACTTTTCGTGGTCGTAGACCACTGTTCCCGTTTGGAGACCATTTTTCGTTTTCGGAGCCGTCGGTCGTGCGCCTCGGTTGGGACCGCTTAACTTTCTCCGTTTGGCACGGTTTTTGGACAGCTTGAACCTTTTGAACCTTCGTTTTAGCTTCTTGAGGAAGCTTGAACCTTTTGAACCCTTATTTTAGCTTCTTGAGGAAGTTAAACCTTCTGAACCTTCGTTTTAGCTTCTTGAGGGAGCTTGAACCTTTTGAACCTTGGTTTTAGCTTCTTGAGGGCGCTTGGACCTTTTGAACCTTCGTTTTAGCTTCTTGAGGGAGCTTGAACCTTTTGAACCCTGGTTTTAGCTTCTTGACGAAGTTGAACCTTCTGAACCTTCGTTTTAGCTTCTGAGGGAGCCTGAACCTTTTGAACCTTCGTTTTAGCTTCTTGAGGGAGCTTGAACCTTTTGAACCTTCGTTTTAGCCTCTTGAGGGAGCTTGAACCTTTTGAACCCCTGTTTTGGCTTCTTGAGGAAGCTTGAAATTTTGAACTTTTCACCTCGTTTTAGCTTCTTGAAAGCTTGAATTTTGAACCTTTTTTAGCTTCTTGAGGAAGCTTGAACCTTTTGAACCTTTGCTCTAGCTTCTCCGAGGAAGCTTGAACCTTTTGAACCCTGGTTTTAGCTTCTTGGGAAGTTGAAGCTTCTGAACCTTCGTTTTAGTTTCCTGAGGGAGCCTGAACCTTTTGAACCTTCTTGAGGGTACTTGAACCTTTTGAACCTTCGTTTTAGCTTCTTGAGGGTGCTTGAACCTTTTGAACCCTTGTTTTGGCTTCTTGAGGAAGCTTGAACCTTTTGAACCTTCGTTTTAGCTTCTTGAGGAAGCTTGAACCTTTTGAACCCTAGCGTTATCTTCTTGAGGAAGCTTGAACCTTCTGAACCTTTGCTCTAGCTTCTCCAAGGAAGCTTGAACCTTTTGAACCTTCGTTTTAGCTTCTTGAGGAAGCTTGAACCTTTTGAGCCTTCGTTTTAGCTTTTGAGGAAGCTTGAACCTTTTGAGCCTTCGTTTTAGCTTCTTGAGGAAGCTTGAACCTTTTGAACCTTTGCTCTAGCTTCTCCAAGAAGCTTGAACCCTTTGCTGTAGCTTCTCCAAGAAGCTTGAAACTTTTGAACCTTTGCTCTAGCTTCTCTAAGAAGTTTGAACCTTTTGCTCTAGCTTCTCCAAGAAACTTGAACCCTCTTGTTTCTCTATAAGAGAGGGCCTCCCTCTCCTTTAGAGAGGTTGAAAAAAATTTGTCTAAGGAAAAGCACATATATCTCTCTATATCTCCACATTCTAGGCTTAGAGAGGGTGTTTGTTCTTGGCCTTTAACACCACCGGTGATTGCGCATGTTGTGCTCGTTCTGAGGTTACGGAGTTTCGGCTGAGAGCCTTACCTCCGGACCTCGGGACTCTTTGTGCTTTGCCTCGATTTGCGAATCAGGTTCTGTTTTCTCTCCCCGAAGGGAGGGAGAGGTTTCGTAGACCATCTCTCAGTGGCCGTAGGCTACTTTTCGTGGTCGTAGACCACTGTTCCCGTTTGGAGACCATTTTCCGGTTTTCGGAGCCGTCGGTCGTGCGCCTCGGTTCGGGACCGCTTAACTTTCTCCGTTTGGCACGGTTTTCGGACAGCTTGAACCTTTTGAACCTTCGTTTTAGCTTCTTGAGGAAGCTTGAACCTTTTGAACCCTTATTTTAGCTTCTTGAGGAAGTTAAACCTTCTGAACCTTGGTTTTAGCTTCTTGAGGGAGCTTGAACCTTTTGAACGTTGGTTATAGCTTCTTGAGGGCGCTTGGACCTTTTGAACCATCGTTTTAGCTTCATGAGGGAGCTTGAACCTTTTGAACCCGGGTTTTAGCTTCTTGACGAAGTTGAACCTTCTGAACCTTCATTTTAGCTTCCTGAGGGAGCTTGAACCTTTTGAACCTTCGTTTTAGCTTCTTGAGGGAGCTTGAACCTTTTGAACCTTCGTTTTAGCCTCTTGAGGGAGCTTGAACCTTTTGAACCCCTGTTTTGGCTTCTTGAGGAAGCTTGAAATTTTGAACTTTTCAACCTCCGTTTCAGCCTCTTGAGGAAGCTTGAACCTTTTGAACCTTCGTTTTAGTTTCTTGAGGAAGCTTGAACCTTGAATCTTTGCTCTAGCTTCTCCGAGGAAGCTTGAACCTTTTGAACCCTGGTTTTAGCTTCTTGAGGAAGTTGAACCTTCTGAACCTTCGTTTTAGTTTCCTGAGGGAGCTTGACCTTTTGAACCTTCGTTTTAGCTTCTTGAGGGTGCTTGAACCTTTTGAACATTCGTTTTAGCTTCTTGAGGGAGCTTGAACCTTTTGCACCCTTGTTTTGGCTTCTTGAGGAAGTTTGAACCTTTTGAACCTTCGTTTTAGCTTCTTGAGGAAGATTGAACCTTTTGAACCTTCGTTTTAGCTTCTTGAGGAAGCTTGAACCTTTTGAACCTTTGCTCTAGCTTCCCCAAGAAGCTTGAACCCTTTGCTCTAGCTTCTCCAAGAAGCTTGAAACTTTTGAACCTTTGCTCTAGCTTCTCAAGAAGCTTGAACCTTTTGCTCTAGCTTCTCCAAGAAGCTTGAACCTTCTTGTTTCTCGATAAGAGAGGGCCTCCCTCTCCTTTAGAGAGGTTGAAAAATATTGTCTAAGGAAAAGCACATATATCTCTCTATATCTCTAAATTCTAGGCTTAGAGAGGGTGTTTGTTCGTGGCCTTTAACACCACCGGTGATTGCGCATGTTGTGCTCGTTCTGAGGTTACGGAGTTTTCGGCTGAGAGCCTTGCCTCCGGACCTCGGGACTCTTTTGTGCTTTGCCTCGATTTGCGAACCAGGTTCTGTTTTCTCTCCCCGAAGGGAGGGAGAGGTTTCGTAGACCATCTCTCAGTGGCCGTAGGCTACTTTTGGTGGTCGTAGACCACGGTTCCCGTTTGGAGACCATTTTCCGGTTTTCGGAGCCGTCGGTCGTGCGCCTCGGTTCGGGACCGCTTAACTTTCTCCGTTTGGCACGATTTTTGTACAGCTTGAACCTTTTGAACCTTTGTTTTAGCTTCTTGAGGAAGCTTGAACCTTTTGAACCCTTATTTTAGCTTCTTGAGGAAGTTAAACCTTCTGAACCTTCGTTTTCGCTTCTTGAGGGAGCTTGAACCTTTGGAACCTTGGTTTTAGCTTCTTGAGGGCGCTTGGACCTTTTGAACCTTCATTTTAGCTTCTTGAGGGAGCTTGAAACTTTTGAACCCTGGTTTCAGCTTCTTGACGAAGTTGAACCTTCTGAACCTTCGTTTTAGCTTCCTGAGGGAGCCTGAACCTTTTGAACCTTCGTTTTAGCTTCTTGAGGGAGCTTGAACCTTTTGAACCTTCGTTTTAGCCTCTTGAGGGAGCTTGAACCTTTTGAACCCCTGGTTTGGCTTCTTGAGGAAGCTTGAAATTTTGAACGTTTCAACCTTCGTTTTAGCTTCTTGAGGAAGCTTGAACCTTTTGAACCCTGGCTTTAGCTTCTTGATGAAGTTTGAACCTTCTGAACCTTTGCTCTAGTTTCTCCGAGGAAGCTTGAACCTTTTGAACCCTGATTTTAGCTTCTTGAGGAAGTTGAACCTTCTGAACCTTCGTTTTAGTTTCCTGAGGGGGCTTGAACCTTTTTAACCTTCGTTTTAGCTTCTTGAGGGAGCTTGAACCTTTTGAAGCTTCGTTTTAGCTTCTTGAGGAAGCTTGAACCTTTTGAACCTTTGCTCTAGCTTCTCCAAGAAGCTTGAAACTTTTGAACCTTTGCTCTAGCTTCTCTAAGAAGCTTGAACCTTTTGCTCTAGCTTCTCCAAGAAGCTTGAACCCTCTTGTTTCTCTATAAGAGAGGGCCTCCCTCTCCTTTAGAGAGGTTGAAAAAAATTTGTCTAAGGAAAAGCACATATATCTCTCTATATCTCTACATTCTAGGCTTAGAGAGGGTGTTTGTTCTTGGCCTTTAACACCACCGGTGATTGCGCATGTTGTGCTCGTTCTGAGGTTACGGAGTTTCGGCTGAGAGCCTTACCTCCAGACCTCGGGACTCTTTTGTGCTTTGCCTCGATTTGCGAAGCAGGTTCTGTTTTCTCTCCCCGAAGGGAGGGAGAGGTTTCGTAGACCATCTCTCAGTGGCCGTAGGCTACTTTTCATGGTCTTATACCACTGTTCCCGTTTGGAGACCATTTTTCGGTTTTCGGAGCCGTCGGTCATGCGCCTCGGTTCGGGACCGCTTAACTTTCTCCGTTTGGCATAGTTTTTGGACAGCTTGAACCTTTTGAACCTTCGTTTTAGCTTCTTGAGGAAGCTTGAACCTTTTGAACCCTTATTTTAGCTTCTTGAGGAAGTTAAACCTTCTGAACCTTCGTTTTAACTTCTTGAGGGAGCTTGAACGTTTTGAACCTTGGTTTTAGCTTCTTGAGGGCGCTTGGACCTTTTGAACCATCGTTTTAGCTTCTTGAGGGAGCTTGAACCTTTTGAACCCTGGTTTTAGCTTCTTGACGAAGTTGAACCTTCTGAACCTTCGTTTTAGCTTCCTGAGGGAGCTTGAACCTTTTGAACCCTGGTTTTAGCTTCTTGACGAAGTTGAACCTTCTGAACCTTCGTTTTAGCTTCTTGAGGGAGATTGAACCTTTTGAACCTTCGTTTTAGCTTCTTGAGGGAGCTTGAACCTTTTGAACCTTCGTTTTAGCCTCTTGAGGGAGCTTGAACCTTTTGAACCCCTATTTTGGCTTCTTGAGGAAGCTTGAAATTTTGAACTTTTCAACCTTCGTTTTAGCTTCTTGAGGAAGCTTGAACCTTTTGAACCCTGGTTTTAGCTTCTTGAGGAAGCTTGAACCTTCTGAACCTTTGCTCTAGCTTCTCCGAGGAAGCTTGAACCTTTTGAACCCTGGTTTTAGCTTCTTGAGGAAGTTGAACCTTCTGAACCTTCGTTTTAGTTTCCTGAGGGAGCTTGAACCTTTTGAACCTTCGTTTTAGCTTCTTGAGGGAGCTTGAACCTTTTGAACCTTCGTTTTAGCTTCTTGAGGGAGCTTGAACCTTTTGAAGCCTCGTTTTGGCTTCTTGAGGAAGCTTGAACCATTTGAACCTTCGTTTTAGCTTCTTGAGGAAGCTTGAACCTTTTGAACCTTCGTTTTAGCTTCTTGAGGAAGCTTGAAGCTTTTGAACCTTTGCTCTAGTTTCTCCAAGAAGCTTGAACCCTTTGCTCTAGCTTCTCCAAGAAGCTTGAAACTTTTGAACCTTTGCTCTAGCTTCTCTAAGAAGCTTGAACCTTTTGCTCTAGCTTCTCCAAGAAGCTTGAACCCTCTTGTTTCTCTATAAGAGAGGGCCTCCCTCTCCTTTAGAGAGGTTGAAAAAAATTTGTCTAAGGAAAAGCACATATATTTCTCTATATCTCTAAATTCTAGGCTTAGAGAGGGTGTTTGTTCTTGCCCTTTAACACCACCGGTGATTGCGCATGTTGTGCTCGTTCTGAGGTTACGGAGTTTCGGCTGAGAGCCTTACCTCCGGACCTCGGGACTCTTTTGTTCTTTGCCTCGATTTGCGAACCAGGTTCTGTTTTCTCTCCCCGAAGGGAGGGAGAGGTTTCGTAGACCATCTCTCAGTGGCCGTAGGCTACTTTTCGTGGTCGTAGACCACTGTTCCCGTTTGGAGACCATTTTTCGGTTTTCGAAGCCGTCGGTCGTGCGCCTCGGTTCGGGACCGCTTAACTTTCTCCGTTTGGCATAGTTTTTGGACAGCTTGAACCTTTTGAACCTTCGTTTTAGCTTCTTGAGGAAGCTTGAACCTTTTGAACCCTTATTTTAGCTTCTTGAGGAAGTTAAACCTTTTGAACCTTCGTTTTAGCTTCTTGAGGGAGCTTGAACCTTTTGAACCTTGGTTTTAGCTTCTTGAGGGCGCTTGGACCTTTTGAACCATCGTTTTAGCTTCTTGAGGGAGCTTGAACCTTTTGAACCCTGGTTTTAGTTTCTTGACGAAGTTGATCCTTCTGAACCTTCGTTTTAGCTTCCTGAGGGAGCCTGAACCTTTTGAACCTTCGTTTTAACTTCTTGAGGGAGCTTGAACCTTTTGAACCTTCGATTTAGCCTGTTAAGGGAGCTTGAACCTTTTGAACCCCTGTTTTGGCTTCTTGAGGAAGCTTGAAATTTTGACCTTTTCAACCTCCGTTTTAGCTTCTTGAGGAAGCTTGAAACCTTTTGAACCTTCGTTTTAGCCTCTTGAGGAAGCTTTAACCTTTTGAACCTTTGCTCTAGCTTCTCCGAGGAAGCTTGAACCTTTTGAACCCTGGTTTTAGCTTCTTGAGGAAGTTGAACCTTCTGAACCTTTGTTTTAGTTTCCTGAGGGAGCGTGAACCTTTTGAACCTTTGTTTTAGCTTCTTGAGGGAGCTTGAACCTTCTGAACCTTTGCTCTAGCTTCTCCGAGGAAGCTTGAACCTATTGAACCTTGGTTTTAGCTTCTTGAGGAAGTTGAACCTTCTGAACCTTCGTTTTAGTTTCCTGACGGAGCTTGAACCTTTTGAACCTTCGTTTTAGCTTCTTGAGGGAGCTTGAACCTTTTGAAGCTTCGTTTTAGCTTCTTGAGGGAGCTTGAACCTTTTGAACCCTTGTGTTGGCTTCTTGAGGAAGCTTGAACATTTTGAACCTTCGTTTTAGCTTCTTGAGGAAGCTTGAACCTTTTGAACCTTCGTTTTAGCTTCTTGAGGAAGCTTGATCCTTTTGAACCTTTGCTCTAGCTTCTCCAAGAAGCCTTAACCCTTTGCTCTAGCTTCTCCAAGAAGCTTGAAACTTTTGAACCTTTGCTCTAACTTCTCTAAGAAGCTTGAACCTTTTGCTCTAGCTTCTCCAAGAAGCTTGAACCCTCTTGTTTCTCTATAAGAGAGGGCCTCCCACTCCTTTAGAGAGGTTGAAAAAAATTTGTCTAAGGAAAAGCACATATATCTCTCTATATCTCTACATTCTAGGATTAGAGAGGGTGTTTGTTCTTGGCCTTTAACACCACCGGTGATTGCGGATGTTGTGCTCGTTCTGAGGTTACGGAGTTTCGGCTGAGAGCCTTACCTCCTGACCTCGAGTCTTTTGTGCTTTGCCTCGATTTGCGAACCAGGTTCTGTTTTCTGTCCCCGAAGGGAGGGAGAGGTTTCGTAGACCATCTCTCAGTGGCCGTAGGCTACTTTTCGTGGTCCTAGACCACTGTTCCCGTTTGGAGACCATTTTCCGGTTTTCAGAGCCGTCGGTCGTGCGCCTCGGTTCGGGACCGCTTAACTTTCTCCGTTTGGCACGGTTTTTGGACAGCTTGAACCTTTCGAACCTTTGTTTTAGCTTCTTGAGGAAGCTTGAACCTTTTGAACCCTTATTTTAGCTTCTTGAGGAAGTTAAACCTTCTGAACCTTCGTTTTAGCTTCTTGAGGGAGCTTGAACCTTTTGAACCTTGGTTTTAGCTTCTTGAGGGCGCTTGGACCTTATGAACCTTCGTTTCAGCTTCTTGAGGGAGCTTGAACCTTTTGAACCCTGGTTTTAGCTTCTTGACGAAGTTCCACCTTCTGAACCTTCGTTTTAGATTCCTGAGGGAGCCAGAACCTTTTGAACCTTCGTTTTAGCTTCTTGAGGGAGCTTGAACCTTTTGAACCTTCGTTTTAGCCTCTGAGGGAGCTTGAACCTTTTGAACCCCTGTTTTGCCTTCTTGAGGAAGCTTGAAATTTTGAACTTTTCAACCTTCGTTTTAGCTTCTTGAGGAAGCTTGAACCTTTTGAACCTTCGTTTTAGCTTCTTGAGGAAGCTTGAACCTTCTGAACCTTTGCTCTAGCTTCTCCGAGGAACCTTGAACCTTTTGAACCCTGGTTTTAGCTTCTTGAGGATGTTGAACCCTCTGAACCTTCGTTTTAGTTTCCTGAGGGAGCTTGAACCTTTTGTACCTTCGTTTTAGCCTCTTGAGGGAGCTTGAACCTTTTGAACCTTCGTTTCAGCTTCTTGAGGGAGCTTGAACCTTTTGAACCCTTGTTTTGGCTTCTTGAGGAAGCTTGAACCTTTTGAACCTTCGTTTTAGCTTCTTGAGGAAGCTTGAACCTTTTGAACCTTTGCTCTAACTTCTCCAAGAAGCTTGAGCCCTTTGCTCTAGCTTTTCCAAGAAGCTTGAAACTTTTGAACCTTTGCTCTAGCTTCTCTAAAAGCTTGAACCTTTTTTCTAGCTTCTCCAAGAAGCTTGAACCCTCTTGTTTCTCTATAAGAGAGGGCCTCCCTCTCCTTTAGAGAGGTTGAAAAAAATTTCTCTAAGGAAAAGCACATATATCTCTCTATATCTCTACATTCTTGGGTTAGAGAGGTGGTTTGTTCTTGGCCTTTAACACCACCGGTGATTGCGGATGTTGTGCTCGTTCTGAGGTTACGGAGTTTCGGCTGAGAGCCTTACCTCCGGACCTCGGGATTCTTTTGTGCTTTGCCTCGATTTGCGAACCAGGTTATGTTTTCTCTCCCCGAAGGGGGGAGAGAGTTTCGTAGACCATCTCTCAGTGGCCGTAGGCTACTTTTCGTGGTCGTAGACCACTGTTCCGTTTGGAGACCATTTTCCAGTTTTCGGAGCCGTCGGTCGTGCGCCTCGGTTCGAGACCGCTTAACTTTCTCGTTTGGCACGATTTTTGGACAGCTTGAACCTTTTGAACCTTCTTTAGCTTCTTGAGGAAGCTTGAACCTTTTGAACCCTTATTTTAGCTTCTTGACGAAGTTAAACCTTCTGAACCTTCGTTTTAGCTTCTTGAGGGAGCTTGAACCATCTGAACCTTGGTTTTAGCTTCTTGAGGGCGCTTGGACCTTTGAACCTTCGTTTTAGCTTCTCCAAGAGCTTGAACCTTTTGAACCCTGGTTTCAGCTTCTTGACGAAGTTGACCTTCTGAACCTTCGTTTTAGCTTCCTGGGAGCCTGAACCTTTTGAACCTTCGTTTTAGCTTCTTGAGGAGCTTGAACCTTTTGAACCTTCGTTTTAGCCTCTGAGGGAGCTTGAACCTTTTGAACCCCTTTTGGCTTCTTGAGGAAGCTTGAAATTTTGAACGTTTCAACCTTCGTTTTGCTTCTTGAGGAAGCTTGAACCTTTTGAACCCTGGCTTTTAGCTTCTTGAGGAAGCTTGAACCTTCTGAACCTTTGCTCTAGCTTCTCCGAGGAAGCTTGAACCTTTTGACCCTGGTTTTAGCTTCTTGAGGAAGTTGAACCTTCGTTTTAGTTTCCTGAGGGAGTTTGAACCTTTTGAACCTTCGTTTTAGCTTCTTGAGGGAGCTTGAACCTTTTGAACCTTCGTTTTAGCTTCTTGAGGAAGCTTGAAACTTTTGAACCTTTGCTCTAGCTCTCTCCAAGAAGCTTGAACCGTTTGCTCTAGCTTCTCCAAGAAGCTTAAAACTTTATAACTTTGCTCTAGCTTCTCTAAGAAGCTTGAACCTTTTGCTCTAGCTTCTCCAAGAAGCATGAACCCTCTTGTTTCTCTGTAAGAGAGGGCCTCCCTCCCTTTAGAGAGGTTGAAAAAAATTTGTCTAAGGAAAACCACATATACTCTCTATATCTCTCATTCTAGGCTTAGAGAGGGTGTTTGTTCTTGGCCTTTTAACACCACCGGTGATTGCGCATGTTGTGCTCGTTCTGAGGTTACGGAGTTTCGACTGAGAAGCCTTACCTCCGGACCTCGGGACTCTTTTGTGCTTGCCTCGATTTGCGAAGCAGGTTCTGTTTTCTCTCCCCGAAGGAGGGAGAGGTTTCGTTAGACCATCTATCAGTGGCCGTAGGCTACTTTTTGTGGTCGTATACCACTGTTCCCAGTTTCGAGACCATTTTTCGGTTTTCGGAGCCGTCGGTCGTGCGCCTCGGTTCGGGACCGCTTAACTTTCTCCGTTGGCTTAGTTTTTGCACAGCTTGAACCTTTTGAACCTTCTTTAGCTTTCTTGAGGAAGCTTGAACTTTTGAACCCTT